>PVJX010011637.1:0-52835 GCA_004027295.1 Dolichotis patagonum | reverse complement strand
ACAACAAAACAGAACAGAATGGGACTTAAGAAAGCATAAATTTCAAAGCTATACAACCAGGGATCTTCACTATCTGTCATATTGTCTCTTGTTTTCTTCCAAATGGTTGTCCATATCTTTGCATATGGGGAGCTCATACTAAATACCATAGCCAATTTTTTCACAAGATGTGTAGTTAACTGGCTCCCACTTGCTAAGGCAGGGGGTACATGGGACAGGACAACATGAGATGTCTGATTCTCAGCCTTCCCATCGGCAGGATTACAGCCGCCCCCCAGAGAGGGGAGGAGTTCCTTGTTCTCCCAGCACCCTGAGTCAACCACACGGTGCACGTCCCGATGTGCCAGGGTCTCTCTCCTTCAGGGTGCCAAAAGTCTGCCACACTCACAGCTGCCCCCCAGAGAGGGAAGGAGCTCCTTGTTCTCCCAGCACCCCGAGTCAACCACACAGTGCAGGTCCCGAGGCGCCAGGGTCTCTCCCCTGCAGGCCCCCCAAAGTCCACCATACTCACCTGCTATTTCTTTCTGATGAATTGACCATTACATTTCCAAAGTTCTGAAATGGCCATCAGACCACAGAAAGAATTCTCTTTAGGCTCCTGTTTGAAACCAGCAGCTACAGCAACTTGCTGGCCTTGCTTCAGGGCCATATTATTTTTCAATTGTATACAAAAGGAAGAAGACAAACAAGAAGTATGGGGCTATATACATTTCCAGAATTCAGATATGCTGATGACTTTTAACAGATGTTTGCATACTGTGGTATAACGTATGGAATACTAAGTATAAGACATAAAAAAGCTTAAAATGCACACAGCCATAAAAATCTTTTATTTAGCATAAATATACCATACAAATTAATTCTTCAATCATACGTGTGTGGCATACAGCTTTGATGTGTCCTGAGTTTAAAATTAGAGATGAAGTTATCATTTGGGTGTTATAAGAGGTATGTTAGGTTTAAAATTTTTCCTGTAGACCCTTTTCATTTTTATAAATTTTCTTCAATTAAAATAAATCACTTTTATAGTAGAAAAGTTAAAAGAGAGTTTTTTTTAAGGCCTTGGTAATATATTTGGATTTTAAAAGGACATTCAGATACAATTTGATAAAAAGTCATTTAATTAAAAAGGAAAAAACCTGAAAGAGGACAATTAATTCAGAAAAGGAAAACAGAAAGAAAAAAAAAAAATGTCCTTGTATCCTACAAGAATATTTAGCTTTTCTAAGTGACCCCACTCAACGCAGTACCCTCCAATAGAATTTACTCTGCGTTTCCGCTGAACCAGGACTCCTGTCAGCCTGTTCCTACGGTCACCAGGCCTCAGACCTCAGACGGGGAATGCGGCTGCCCTGTCTGAGGACTCAGTGGGTGGCACTGCTAAGAGGAAAATCACAAGGCCTCACCTGCCTCGGTGCAGGACTCCAAGAAGACCAGGAAGATGACAATGAAGGGACGACCTCCTCCTGCTGAGCCGCCCCACTCCCCTGCAGGTAATGAGCCCTGGAAATCAGCTGTGAGGCCCCACAGCCATGGCTCACAGGACTCACGTCTGAGGTGACTTAATGGAGCCCTCTTCCCTCACTAGTCATTTACTTAAATGCCAAAAATCTTAACGCACGCCATCAATGGCTCCACCTAACATTTAACGCAAGCGACCTCACTTGTGTCTCTAACTCTCTTTAAGTACTTTAGAAACAACATTATCAGCTCATCTCGTTTTATGGCAGAGTCTTAAGGAATGCCATTTATGAAATGGAATGTTACAGGAGTCACAGCTGCGAGTGGTGCCTGCCCGGCAGCCTCCGCACGCGAGGCCGCGAGGCTGGGAAGCCTGCTCCAGAGCAAGGGGAGGCCTGTCTGTGAGCCCAGCACCCTGCCATCAGGGCCTCACCGCGTCACCTGCTTTCTCTTACAGACTCCCTGGAAGCAAGCCTTCAAGTCCCGCAGTGCCACGGTATAAAGACAGAGGCAAAGCCCAGAGAAGTTGATCAATTTCCACAGCAGGGGCTAATGCCCGGGAAACACCTAGCCCCTCATCGGTGAGTGTTTCCATCCGCAAGCAGGGCTTCTCCCATCCTCAGAACTAGGATGCTCACCGAATGGAGCCCAGAGAAAGCTGGCCACAGCTGTCTAAAGGAGGCGTGGGGCCCGGGGCCCATCCTCCAGGGGAGCCCTGCCGCAGGTCACAAGGCATAAACTTCCAGCACAGGAAGGAGCTCCTTAGAGGGTGACTCTATTCACACCCCCAAGGGAGACCGACTTCTCACTTGTTTTAAATTTGCAGTGGCCTGGAATCTTTTTCTTATTCTAAATAAGTATTTGTTGTTTTCAAATAAATATTTGCTGATTTTTATTTTTTGTAGGACTAGGGATTGAACCCAGCAACTTCACATTAAGCTACATCCCCAGCACTTTCTTTCCTTTTTTTTTTTTTTTTTTTAATTTTTATTTTTGAGACAGTGTCTTGCTAAGTCGGTAGACTGTCCAACCTGGGCTCCCATTTGCCATCCTCCTGCCTCAGCCACTCAAAGTGCTGGAATTACAGGCATGCTCCACCCAGCTTTTATATAAATGCCCAGCTTTTATTACTAATAAGTGAGGCCCCAAAACTGAATACATTCCAAGCGACCTGGTACCCCTCTGCTTCTCTGCCCTATGGTTCTGTTTTTCTTCACTGAGGTAAGGGTGAGGGGCACAGCCCCATCATCTCACCCTTTACTCTCCTCAGAGGAAAACTGTCTGTAAGTAGTACTGACAAAACACCTATTAATTAACACCCTACATGTCAAAGATTAAAACCAAGACTACCAAAGTTTAAGAGAAAATTCCCAGGCAAGGGAACACACACTAACAAATAAATTAACTGAGGAACCAGTAGAGTGGGAAAATTCAGAGAATTTACATGTGACAAAGGAGATTCCCGGGATTGTGCTAATTAAAGGTGGAGAACTCTGCAGAGGGTGAAAAGAGTTCATAGGTCTGTGTGCTGTGGATTACAACAGCCTTGCTTTTCCTTGGTCAGGAACGTCTTGCCTAGGTCTGGTAAGGGACCGCTGGGACACTGAAGTCTGCCGATTATTTATTAGCCTTTCCAATGCAGTGACATTGTAATGCTCTTCCCACTGGGAAATTACACCCCCCATCTTTGGTCTCTCATTTCTCTCCTGAGTCTGCATGGGCTGTGACTGAGGCAGAAAGGATATTGCTTGACTTCTGAGGCTGCATTCTAAAAGGTCATTGTGCTACATAGCCAGCATCTGTCAGTATAATACATATCCAAGATAATCAGCTTACCAAGAGAAAAGGCTTATTTTAGTCACAGTTTTAGAGGTTTTGGTTCATGATGTTAGCCTCACTGCTTGGGGCCTGTAACAAAGTATCAACACATCCCAGCAGAAGCATAAGGCAGAGCAGAACCTCTTGCCTCAGGGCCAGAGACAAAGAGGAAATGAGACCAGACTCCTACAGTCCCCTTGGAGAGCACTGCCCCTTGGTCTAAAATCCTCCCGCCAGGCCTCACGTCCAGAGGTTCCATGTCTCCCATAGCATCAAACTAGAAACCAGGCCTTGGGCACATGAACCTTTAGGGGACATTGCAAACTGAAACAGTGGCGCCATTCATCTTCCACTCTGTCTTCTCTGGATGCTGCTACAGTTTGAGTTTGGAATGTCCCAGAAGGCTCACGTGTTTAAGGAGTGGTCCTCAGCTCGGTGCTGTGCAAGGCAGTAACACCCTTAGGAGGCGGAGCCTAGAGGGAGGAAGTTAAATCACTGGGGGCATTCTCTTGTATGGAACAGTGGGCCCCCAGCCCCTTCCTGCCCCTCTCTTTGCTCCCTGGCTACTGTGAGATGGCTCAGTGCTGAACTTCCCCTGTCTCTATATAAAAGTGACAAGCCACTGACCACAACTGAAACCTGCAAGATGTTAGCCAAAACAACTTTCTTCTTCATCCTATGTTGGTTATCTGAAGTGTTTTTTCACAGAGTAGAAAGCTAACACCACAGATGTTCACTCGTGGAGTTGATACTGGAAGAAGTATAAGCTGCCTGAGGAGAGGGACTGAACTCTCAGGTAACAGCCAGTACCAACTTGCCAGTCAGTGAGCCCCTTGCAAATGAATCCTCTGGCCCCAGTTGACCCAGCCCAGGTAACATTAAGTAGAAAAGAGATGAGCTGTCCCAGCTGACCCTTGCTCAAATTGTACTGCATGAGCAAAATAGGCAAATGTTATTTTAAACCACTAGGTTTTGAGGTGGTTTGTTATGCAGCAGCCAATAGCAAGAAGAACTAGCCATCCTGTAGAGACAGAATATATGTTTCATGCATCTTTGTATTTTAAGCTGAAATTAAAGAACATTAAGTATAAAAGGTTTTTCACGTTTGTTGATGATGATAAATTAAAACCTAGGGCAAACATGGTGAATTGCTGTGTTATTTATTACTTTTGGTTATCAATTTGACTGGGTGAAAAGACACCTAAAAAACTGGTAAAGCACATTTCTGGATGTATCTGGATGGGTGTTTACAGAGATGACTGTCGTTTGGGGCAGAACTGAGTAGGGAGGCCTGGCCTGAATGTGGGTAGCACTAAAGGGAGGCCACATGAAACAAGAAGTAGATGGGAAAACTTGGGCTCACACCCAACTCTTCTTGAGCAATGCATCTTTTTCTGCTGCCTCTGCCTATGGGTATCTGACTCCAGAGTCTTCAGTCTTGAGCACAGACTTGCACCTCAAAGTCTCCAGGCACTTTCAAGTTCAGCTGTGGACTGAGGCTGCATCATTGGCCCCTCTTATTCTGAGGCTTCCTGCTTCCTGGGCTGAGTAGCTACTGGCTTTCAGGCACTCTATCTAGGTAAGTACTGTGGGACTCCTCAGCCTCTGGTTGTGTGAGCCAGTCTAATTTATTATCCCTCTTGTATATTTTATTGATTCTGCTCCTTTGGAGAACACTGCCTAAAACCCAAGAACAGAAGCATAGAACTTGGCATTTGGAAAGAACCTCAGCATTTATCTAGGCCAATTTCCTCTACAGGTTTGAAATGCTGAGACCAAGAAATGTTAAATAATGTACTTAGGGTCACATCACAAATTGGTGGCAGAACTGAAGCTTGGACCCAGCACCGTCGGCAAACATAAGATTAAAACAATAAAAATAAGTTCTAGTAAAGCAAAGAATTGACTTAAGTATTCTACCAACACAAATGACAGTTCACCTGACTATAACATGGGTGTTTTAAAGAATAGAATAACTTTTAGAGACATGAGGATTGTATACAATTAAAGAAGCAATAATATCTGGGGATTATGCTCCTAACATCTACAGGGATATCAAGGAGTTCTTTCATGCCCCATTGTACATTTTTCTTAGATGACTTTATGTGAACAGGAAAACAAAGGGTGTTTTATGTAGAACCATCTTTGTAAGAAGTGGATGAAGCTGGAGCTGGATCACACATGTGGGGCTGAAGCATGGCGGGTCCCAGAAACAAAAAGCACCTGAAGTGAGCCATGTGATCAAACTACTCCAACTCAGAGAACACGAGGCACCCCAAGACTGCCATACAAACAGGTTGCTAGGCAGAGGGGTGGCACGTGACATCGACCTGCTGGATGTATACATAAATGCACTGTGGTGTTTGAGCAGTTCCTTTCCTCCTATCTGGAGCAAGGGCTCCACCTGATTTCAGCTCTCTATATTCTGAATCTTATCTTTATTTCTTCATCCTCCCACTGTCCTTCCCCTGGGAACTTCAAGGATTGCACTGGACACAGCATATTGGCACCTGGACACAGATGGTGTACGAAGAAATAGCAGGTGAGAGAACACTTCTGAAAGAGTCTGCATGAACATCATGGGATTAAGAGAAGCCTGGGGGGAGAGGGGCACTGATACTGTCTTCATCAGGTGTAAAACATGTGGCAAAGACAAGCTCACTGGGCAATAGCTGTAAATAGAAATGCTTGTTGTATTATTCATTTCTGTATTTACCTTTTTGTTATGCACCTGGATTAGTGAATATGGCAATGGTCATATGCTTGTTGAGATGACCACAGAGGATTTGACTCAGAGCACTATTTTAAAATCAAGTCCCATGTGGAAAAAAAGATGGCAGAACAACACCCTTCTCTCCCATAGAGCTTGAACTCTGCAGCTTTGCTCAATAAGATAAGAAAAGAGCTGTGGGGGACAAAAAAGACCCTTCCCCACTAGAGGAGTATTTCACTGGGGCTTTAGCTTTACAGCCATCTGAAATAAAACCTACAACATTAACTGCACCACAAATGGCTGTGTCCACCTTATCAGTTCAGGCAAATTCTGCTGCGTCGTGGGCTGAGACTTTCACACTTCCTAAAGCAGATCATCAAGTTAATTGTTCAACAGTCAGCCTTTGCAAATGCAAATAAATGTTATAAAGAGGCTTTGGGAGCCCATGTGTAATGGGCTAGGTTGTCTGAGAAGATTCAAATTTATACAGACATTGGTCCCTCGTCTGTACAAGAGGCTACCTTGGTAACAACTGTCACTCAGGTTATTCATTCACAGCCTAGAGGAAAAGGAAAAAGCAGGATTACTTGTTCCCACCGTGGGTGCGAGGGACATCTTGCTGCAAGTTGCTCTGCCGCACCTGTGAGGGCAGCACAGCCATTCTCTGTCCCTTCAACAAAACCTTCTCATATCCATACAAAGTACCAGTGAGGGTATCACTGGGCAAGGGAGTGTAGATCCAACACTGATGTGGAAGGCCAGCCTATTCCACAAAACTTCCAGCACAGCCTGTCCTGGCCCTGCTAAGTGGTGGGGTCTCTACAGCTTGAAGAGATTCCCTGAGCTGGCATGGCTCTGCCTGGCTTGGTACAGTGGGTCAAACTCAGTGCTGTGGGCAGCTCATGGGGCCTGCAGTGGGGATGTCTATGCACCACTGTACCCACGATGGACAGGCGGAAAGGTGAAAGCCTGGCCGACCCTCCTTCCCAAGAGCTGCAGCACAGTCTCCACCAGGCCCCAGCAGGCCTTTAAACTGAGGGCCATCCAAGCCACGGCACACATGCCGCACTCAGCTCAGGCCCACAGGAGCTGCAGCAGCTCCAATTTAAAAAAAAAAAAAATGATGACAGCTGCAGCTGCAGAGGTGGTCACTGCCACATTCCCTGGGGAGGTGAGTGTTGGAGATGGAGCTCATCCTGGTGACAAGGCAGAAACCACAGCCAGAGGCAGGAGTGGCAAGTGGGAGCCCCAGGCACCAGAATATAGGATACAGTTTTCTTCTGCACAAAAGACTGAACTACGGGCTGTTATATGGGCCTTGCAAGATTACACATCCATTCCCACTACCCTCTTTGCGATGGCGCTGTGTTTGTGCTATGGTACACCACACTGGAGCCGCCCCTACACACATAGCCAGAAGGGTCTTTTTCCTTTGTTTTGCACTCTCCAGTTTGCAACTTGGTCATGGCATGTCCCCTGTTTGTTTGCTTTTGTTTTGGTTTGGTTTGCTTTTGGGGTTTTTATGGTTGGTTGGTTGGTTGGTTGGGGGATTAGTTGGTTGCGGTTTTTGGTTTTTGTTTTGTTTTGTTTTGCTTTGTTTTGTCATTTATGTTCCCATTCCTGGTTTCTGGGGCCTCTTATTGAGGGAAATGCTGCAATAGACAGATCTCTGGCTACTGTCACTGTTGCTCCCTCAGATACCGTTCAATAGGCTTCTGCCTCCCACGCCACCTTTCATCAAAGTGCTTCTGCCTTGTGTAAATAGTTTCTTTCAATCAAGGAACAAGATCAATAAATCATTAAGCAATGTTCCTCATACATCTTCCCTCACTCACTGTGGAGGTTAATCCCCAAGGGTTACACTCCAGTCATCTCTGGCAAATGGATGTCACTCACACTCAAGTTTGGCTCTTTATGCTGGGTCCGTGTTTCAGTGGACACTTCCTCAGTGTTGGAGACCACTACGAAGCAGCTCTGAGCAGAAATTAAAAGTAACTAATTGGCTTTCTATGTTTATCTGAGTCTGTCCTAGTCCTCAGCCCTTGCCTGGCAACAGGAGCTGATTCATAGTAAGTGAACCTCTATGAATCACTGGTCCTGTCTGAGGCCTGTAGTGGCCTGTGATGCCAGAGATACCTCAGAGGGCAGGACAAGGCCACAGCTGCAGACACTTGCTTCAAATATCAATTAAGTAGATAGAGACTGCAGCTGCAGGAATTATTCCTACTGTCGCACTTTTACCATGTCTTTATGGTAAGACAGTTCTACTGAATTGACTTGATTCATTGCTTGGAGACATCCTTGAAGTGACTCCCAAGGTCCTGCTCATTGCCTGCACTTTCCTCAGTTTCCCTTCCCTTTGTTGTTGGACTTACTAAAAATTGGCATCCAGAGAAGTCTTTGTCTTAGCCCTCAGAGTCTCGAGCTCAGCTAAAGGGTTCTGACCTTCCTGGAGACCTAAAATCATACCACTTGTCTCATTTTATTTAAGCCTTCGCCGTACACTCATTTGGGACCTTGGGGATCTAGGTCAGGACATGATACCTCAGGTATTTTTGCTTCTGCCTGCACTGGTGAAGCAGCTCAACATGTCATTGCTCACTACTTGCCTTTAGTACCCTTGGCTGCCCACAGGCACTTAAGATGGACAGTGGCTCAGCTTATACATATGCTGCTTTCCAAATGTTTTGCAAAACTTTTCATATTTCCCTTCTCACAGGTCATTTTCCTTATCAAGGTCAAGGAATTGTTGAACATGTTCACCATATACTCAAAATTCAGTTACTCAAAGTGAAAGAGGGACTCCTTCTCTTCAAAGGTCACACCTCATAATAGACTTCACTTGGCAGTATATACTATTAACATTTTAAGTCTTACAAAGGATGGGGCTACAACAGCAGAAAGACAATTCAATCAGGTAAAGGAAAAGAAGGTAGGAAGGGTCCTCTGGAAAGATCTTCATACTGAACAATGGAAGGGACCCAGCCGAGTGTTAATGTGGGCTGGAGGGTTTGCTGGTGTCTTTCTGGAGAATGCTAAATGGCCTATCTGGGTGCCAGAGCATGCTGTCCAGTTGTATCATAGACCTGGACCTGGAGAAGGGGTTGATTCCACCTTTTAAGAAGCTAATGCTCAGTCCTGTGGCAGTGATGCCTTAGAGACCAGGACACAGCCGGCAGACAAGGAGGGGGCTAGTCTTGATCTGGAGCAAGTTAAAGGAATTGACCCAAGGTTCCCAGGAGATGGTAACCAAAAATGGGAATCAAAGATCTGAATAGGTGACTGAGTGTATAGAGATAACTGAGCTGAAAGCTACGTGAAAGAAAGGGACGTGAAAGTTATCAGTATTCTTAAGACAAAATAAAATCATACATTAATTATAGATGAAAGATTTTGTTCCTTCCAAATTCTTCTTGTAAGAAATCTCTCCTAATTGACCAAAAAAAGTCTAACTAGTCTATTTATAATGACAAACTTCTAAAATTGTAAAAGAGTTATTATAATTCAATTTGGTCAAAAATATATTTGAGTACATTCTGATTTTGTAAGATGTTTGATTGTTTGTCTAATCTTTTAAACTGTGTACTTGTTTGTCCATTTCTCCAATCAGTTAACAGCTGTTTTTTTATTTTAGCTCAATTTTTTTTCTTTTTTCATTTGCATTTTTTGGATCATTTGTTCAAAAGTTAATTTGGGTTATAGATTTAAATGCAGGCTTCCATCTTTGTTGCCAGCTGGTCAATATGATATTGAAATTGATTTTCTCAGAGGTTATCAGAAATTAAGAGGAACTGAATGGGGACCCGTTGGGCTTGGAAAATTATTGGTCAAGGCCTCCCTTGGTGAATAAAGAAGCAGCTGCCTGAGAAGTTATCTCCACATTTGTTTATTAATAGGAAGCCCCAATGATCTCCATAACCTTATGGGAGACACACCAATAAATGTTATCAAAATATATTATTGTGATATTTTTATATTGGTCATCATCAAAAGATTGAGTTTTCTGGACAATAAGGTTTTTGATTTAAAGATGCTCTTTTACAAAGGTTTTCCTATGGCTATGACAATTGATTGTTATTAACATTAGTGTGTATTAAATGTATTCATGCCTCCAGATGTACAGGTCTTCCAAAATTTAAAACAGGGATTGTTTATGGTGAAGACTTTTCTTTCAGATTCAGACCTCTTCCTTTAACAAAAAATTATATGATGTATATGCTATGTATGTGTCATTATACTTAAAGATTCCTTGACATTAAGCAGTCCAGACAATGTCATAGATTTCTTCAATGACTTTCCACTGATGGTCATCAAGTTAGGTAAAAGCTTCTTATGTACTAGATAGGAATGACTAACTAAAAGAGCTATTTTATGTCAAAATAGAAATATAGGTATGTTACAAAAATGCCATAATGATTGTCATATTACAACAAAATGTATGTTTTGGATTTCTAATTTTCTGTGTACAATATATAACTATTATCTGTTAACATTCTACAGGGATTCAACTACTAAAACATTCATGGTTAGTAGGAAATAATGGTTCTGTTTTGTATAATATTAAGCTCACTTCTCCCATTACAATGTAATGTCATTAACCTTCTCTTCTAGATCTTCAACAACTGAGGTTTGGAGACCAAAAGCTAGAAAGATGAATGGGCTAGGAAGACAGCTAATATTTTGGCCCCAGTCCTGTAAGGTCAGTGAGGACCCAGAAAGTAAGAAAATTTCTGCTGTGACATCATACAACTCAGTGAGTCCCCAGACTACTGACCAAGGAGATTGTAGGACCATAGAGGAAAGTGATCAGTGGTGTATAGTGTACCTAAAGAGCATCACTAAGAGAGAAAAGTCATCCAAGCTTTCACAGAAGGCAACCCAATTGGTCAAACAATGGTTGTGACTCATCCAGATAGCTGGCACTAAAGAACTACGGGATGTTATACATGTTTCCAAGGTAAATCCCGAGGGAACTTAACTGACCTTGATAGATAGCAAGAGATTGATTGTGATTAATACAGGTCTCACCTTGACTTGGTCTTGAATATTCTGCAGAAAAATATAACTACAAGAGGTATAAAACATTGCCATAGCAATATGCTAGCTATAAATGGAGCTCAAATCACTAACACTTTCTGACAATTTCCAGCTACACTAGTTAACTGACTACTATTATGGATTAATAGGCTGTGTAGAGTTAAATTGCTGAATATAGGGACTTACAATCATTGGACTAGAAATCTTTAGCCTAAACTATTGTGGCTGTCACATCTGGGCTAATGTAAATCATCCCAAGGGACTTGGCTGATACCATATGCTGTTTATGCTGCTTTGTGTGCTGGGAATAAGGAAGTCCTTTATCTTTGGGCCAGAAGACTTACATCGTCTACCTTTAATCATGGAACTGGGGCAGGTTAGCTTGTTAGTTTGCAGGTAGGTAAGTCTCAGGCCTTTCAAAGTCTTGCCATTCTTTTCTCTCACGTTGGGAATGAAGATCAACAATAAAAAGAGAGTTTTCCTGTGAGAAGAGTGACTATATTCACTGACAGGCATAGTAAGCCTCGCAAAGTGTTAAGCCCATTTTAGAGTTTAATACAATTGAAAGTACATCTTTTCTCTCAGAGAAGCTGTACCTACATCTTAATTATTTTAAATTCAACAATGTTGAAATTTTAGAACACTGAATACAGGCAGAGGAAGCTTACCATTAAGCCAATGAAGCTCAAGTTCCAGGGCCCTCATTGTATGTCTTCCCAAGGCCTTGGTAGGAGTTCTGGTGACTTGTTTGTACAGTGTGTGTTTTGTAAAGTTCACATAAATGAGATTTTTAATCTCTAGCAGTTAATTCCACTGTAAATGCTCTGACTTTGCCTTCCTCATATTTCCCTCCACTTAGGGTGGCTTTAGAGTGGCTATAGAGTGACTATTATATCTGAAGTACCAGTGAGGAGGAGCTGGGGATCCATGTAGCTTGGTTGAGCCTGGGACACAGTTATGCATTTTGCAGTCACATCCATGCATGTGTATGTAAGCATGGCTTCCAGGAACATTCCTCCTGACCATTCTACCAACACACCTACCATGGTGGCATAAAGACTGTTGTCCAGGGACTGTCCAAAGATGAAAAGAGCCCACACCACTTTCCACTACAGAATGAAGTAGCAAAGGTAAAACAAAGACTGAGATACACACAGCCTGAAGCCAGTCCATGAGGAATTTTTCCAATCATCAAGTGTGTACAATTGTAAGCAGAACAGATGTGGCCACATTTCCGCTGATGCGGAACACATAACACAGTAGATACAATAATTTTTTTCATATTTGTTGAAAATTGGGTAAAATGGAATTTTCAGAATTCTTGTGTTTATAGGATAAAAATAATAGCACAAGCAGTTGTTATGTGAGGTCCCATGTTTTATGCATCCTGAAGTATCTGATTTCATTTTATTGTAGCTGATGCATCTTGGCCTGATGAGAAGGAATACAAATTTGCTACCAAGGCTCAGAAATGGCCTGGGGTAAAGGAAGAAAAATAAACAGTGCACCAAAGATAAAACTCATATACATAAGCATTAATCAGTCAGTGGATAGAGTTTCAGTGTAATTTGATTACCTAAATATACAACACAATTCAACTGAATAGCATTTCAAGATGCATCTGATTTGTTCACGTGAACCTTATTTTTAGATTCATTTTAAATACTATTAATTAGTGATCATAACAAAATGAATATGACATTAAGGAAATATCCTGGTGAAAAGCAATAGTGTAAATCCAAAAATAAAAATTAGCAGAAGTTTTAAAGTGTCAAGAATTCTCTTGCTTTTATAAGATGATGAAACTAAATCTTTTGATGATTAAAAATCATGAAGGTACTTTTTAAAAAGCATCACAATACCTAATAAAATATAGATGAAAATTAAAATAGAAAGTGTAAGCATGACTAGGAGAATCAGGATGCTTTAAAATAGGACACAAAAAAAGGAAGATTGAAGTTACTACAAAGCAAAATGCAATTTGTATAGACAGCAGGATAAATGTGCGACCCTCAGTTGCTCCATTTAATGAATTTAGTGACTTTGCTACATGTTCTTTACAATGAATATATAGCCAAAAATGAGGTAGTATTGTAGGTATGTGTCAGGCACACCTTTACTAATGTATTATTTTCTGCATTTTGTAAATGCTGTAGTCAGGATTGACAGCAGAAAAGATTAAATATAAGACACATAATTTATAGGATTATTTTATAACATTCACCCAAAGAGTGAAAGGCAAAAGAGTGAAGGAGACCTGTCCACATAATAAAGATTCAAATAACCCAGCTAAGAGCCTGAATCCCACAGCAATGGCCTACATGAGTCCAGCTGAAGACCTAGAGCCCATGGCAATGTTCTCCATGAGCCCAACTAAAGAGATAGAACCTACCACAATGTCTTATGCAAGGGTCTGCACTGTATCAATGGTTTGCACTGGTAAAGTCCAAAAGCCAGTGGTGGAAGCTAGAAGGCCTGTGCTGTTGGGGTGAAGGAACTGTGCCACCAGGCTGAAGGATGTGCACTGGAACCAGGAAGTGACACTCAAAGTAGGGACCAGAGCTTCCCCCAAAAGAACCGCAGCCATCCCCAGTGACAGCCAAGATCCTAGCTCCTCCAATGATGACAATAGCCGAGTTCATATCAGGAAAGTCAGACTAACAAGCTTTTCCAGGAGAATCAACAGCATCTTCCCTTCCAGTTCTCTAAGCTGTTGGCAACAATCCTCAGGCAGGCCCTCCGCACACTGATTCAGTTCAGTTGGTTGTTACAAGTTGACCATTAGTTAATCCACCACAGTGAAGTTTATGACATTTGTCAGCTTGTTAAAATTTGTACCTGTTGTGATTTCTTTTCCAATTCTAAGTACAGTACAGTATCCGGTATAATAACTAATTTTGTTTTTCACATTTTATACTATTTTTCTTCCCAAAGAAACCCTGAATTACATAAGTTTCAGGCCTCACCAACTCCAGATCCATCTGGGAAGGTGGTTTGCAGTTTCAAGTGCTTTTTATGTACTGTCAATCACAGCAAAAACAAATTATTCAGATAATGTCCTCTGCCGAAAGGGAGGAGTTTGGATTATGTAAAAGATTCTGGCCTACAGTACAGAAGATGTAGGTGGTCCTGATATTTCACTTTCCTCCTCTTCTGGGAAGTGTAGTGAAAAATATTGCTTTAAGGGCAAAAATAGACTGCAACAATGGCTGGCTGCTTCTTGTACATTTCAGAAAGTCTCAGCAACCAACAGTGAGTTCAGGTTCAGGCTGATGGCTGCGAAAGTGGAGAGGGAGGAAAATAGAACTAGGGGAAGGCTGGTGCTTTCTGCCCCAGGCTTCATCTAAATTGTCCTAGTTGACTCTCACAGTTTGAAAAGGAAATTCTCCTCTACCCACATTCCAGAGCCAGTTGCTGAATTAGTCAGGGCCTTCAGTGTTAACAGCAGCATTAGCCTTAATTTGTTTACAACCCAAAGGAGCTGCTAAAGATCTAGAGCACTTATAGGATTGTGGGAAAGGCTAAAGAGGCAGCCTATGATGGCAGTTCAGCGCCTGAATCAGCAGTATCCATTTGGGGTGGCAGCTCCCAAAGTCACTCAGAAGACATTTTTTATTTTGTTTTTTCCCCAGTACTGGGCAACTGAACCCAGATCCTTGCACATGCCAGACAAGTACTCTATCAGTGAGCTGTATTCCCAGTCCAGAAAGTGTCCTTTCAGAGCCATTTTCTGCAGAATTCTGGCCAGTGCTCCTTACTTAAAAGCAATAGTGATATCTGTAATTTTCATCCCTCAGTGTGACAATAAAAAGACCTTTCTAGAGCTTTACCAGGAATGTCTTACTCTTTCAGGGGTCCTCATGAAAACACACAGCACTGTTGAGCAAAAAATATGCTGGAAAAATATCTAAGAATGGTTAATGCTACAGGCAGGAATTACTGTCTTGGCTGATACTACAAATAGGAATGGACAGTTGTAATAAAAATTATGCCATAAAACAAGGTTTTGAGAATGTTTGTTTCCTATTGGGAGTCTCTTCTAAAACATGGATATTTAGCAGTTGACTACTATTTTAAATTATTTAATATTATGAAGCAGACTTTAATATTTGTAACTGATACATAATTATGTTCATTTTCAAGGAGCACAGTGTGAAATTTTAGTACACATGTATAATATGTAATGATCCCATCAGAGCATTTGACATATTCATCACTCGAAGCAGCAGTTCTTTGTATTAAGTGTTGCCAAGAGATTCCTTTGCTCGATTCAGATAGAAATCATGACTTGACAAAGTGCAGCTCTGCTGGCAGCCATGACTCCTGGGATCAACACCAGATAATTCTGGATGCCATTGGCCAAACTGCTGTCTGCATCTCTGCCAGCCATCGGCATTCAATCTCAGCTCATACTGGATGCTGCCAGTCAACTATGCTGCATAGTAGTTCCTGTTGCTGATTTTTCATCCACTGTTGGTTTCTGGAACTCTTCAAGGCTAATTCTCCTGGTATCTGTTGTTCTTTTGAGGTAAAGATAGGAATCATGAGTATATTTACAGGAACTTCTGAGTCCACACTACCCAAGATATAAATCACAAGCAGATTTACAGCCCACTGGAGTAAGGATTTATTTTATCAGAACCTGTGCAGCAACACAGGGGATTCAGTCCACCACAAGAAGCCCTCCTAGACTAACCCCAGAAATGTGAGGCCAGTGGTTAGTTCAACTTCAAGTCACCAACTGACCCATGTGCAGGCCTGAAATTGGTTCAAGTGTATGTGCACATACGGGACATTGCATGTGTTCAAGACACATCTAAGATATATGCATAGTTTGATAGTTATCGTATCTTCACAAAAAAATGGTGGGTGCACATCCTGTGGTACAGAAACAGCCAAAGGAATCTCTTGGCATTCCAGGAAGAGAACCAAGAAGAAGCCATCCCCTTCCTGTGTTCCAGTGGCAGTTGTGGGCTGTACCGACCCTTTCCTCTGAGCCAGCAGCATCCATGAATCTTGGGAAAAGAACCAAGAAGAAGAGAATCCCTTCCTGTGAACCAGCATCAGTCATGGGCTGGGCCAACCTCTTCCTATGAGCCAGCAGCAGCCAGGAATCTCAGGAAGATAACCAAAAGAAACTAGCCCCTTCCTCTGAGCCAGCAGTGGCCATACATCCCTTGAAGAGAACCAAGAAGAAGCCAATCCTTTCCTATAAGCCAGTGGATCCTATAAGAAGAAGCCAATCCTTTCCTATAAGCCAGTGGATCCTACAAAAAGAAGCCAACCTTTCCTATAAGCCAGTGGATCCTATAAGAAGAAGCCAATCCTTTCCTATAAGCCATGCATCTAGGGAAGAGAACCAAGAAGAGACTAACCCCTTCTTGTGAGCCAGTAGCAGTCATGAGCCAGGCCAACCACTTCCCATGAGCCAGCAGTAGGCATGCATCCCAGGAACACAAGCAAGAAGAAGCTAACCCCTTCCCATAAGCCAGGAGCAAAGGGCCAAGCCCCCCACTCCCATGAGCCACTGTCTCATTTGAAGAAACACAGGCTGAGATGATAGTCACTGAAGTAAAAAAACAACTTAATTCCTGTATTGTTTGATTGACTTTGCAGGCCTAAAGCCAGTAGTCTGAGCATCTATTTAGAGGATAACAATATGCAATATAGCAACTATGGAGCATCTCCTTCTGAAGGTAGTAGCCATTGTTAATTCCCTATTATTTTGTTTCAAAGTTTTATATCACTTTCATTGTTTTGTTTGGGTTGGTTTGATTCTGTTTTGTTTGGTTTGATGTCATGGGCAGCTATTTCAAAGATAAAATATATTATGATAGTCATTGTTGATTTTCTATTGTCTTGTTTGGAAGTCTTATATCTCTTTCATTGTTTTGTCTTGAATGGTTTTATTCTGTTCTGTTTTGTTTGATTTTGTTATGTCTGGTGGTATGGGCAGCTATTTTGAAGATAACAAGAGAAAATATTGTAATCATAATTGATTTCCTGTTATCTTGTTTTGAAGTCCTGTATCACTTTCATGGTTTTGTTTTGATTGTCTTTATTCTGTTTTGTTTTGGTTTTTGTTTGTTTGTTCTGGTTAGTTGGTTGGTTGGTTGGTTTTATTCTCTTTAAAAATAAAAAAAATGTGGGTGCAAAGCCAGGAATCTTCAGGAGGACTAGTTGTGTTTGCTGCAGCTTATTGGGCTTGGGGAGGTAGAAGATGTCAATAATAGGCCCAGATCCTTCCCCGATCTCTGCGAAGTTAATGCTGGTTTCCCACCAAAGATGACACAGCACAGGGAGCAGCAGAAGTGGTGCTGTGCCTGACAGAGGAGGGCTGCTGCTAAAAACCCCAGAGGACACTGAGGCAATTTATCCCAATCTGTCCTTGAGAGGGATGCAACTCAGGAGCCAAGGGAAGTGAGGGGGAAAGCATGATGGCCCTCAGCCATCCACAGCCCCTCTGGCCATCAGAGGCTAAAAAGGAGGTGAGATGAAGTCTGTCCCACTGGGAACATTCAACATCTGATCAACTCGCTATTTTGAAATGTACGATTAATTATTTTCAACCGTAGTTACCATGCTGTGCCAAGGACACTAGGAGTCATTTCTCCTATCCAAATAGACCTCTGTACCCATCAACTATGCTCCATCCTTCTCCTCACTTTCCTCTCCTTAGATAATGATTCTACTCTGTACTTCTATGATATCAACTTTTTAGCTCCCACATCTAAATGAGAACATGTAGCATTAATCATTCTGTCTGACTTCTTTTACTTAGCGTAATGTCGTTCTTAAAGCTGAATTTGTATTGCTTATGTTTGGAACATATGACAAATACCCCATGATAGTAATAAAGTAGATTCTCTGCATTGTAGTGGGCAACTGCTATTACAGGCATATTCGAATTTGCACCTGTATAAATTCTTCATGATAGCGTGATCTCTATTACTAGTAGCTTCTAATTATTGATTGGGATATTTTCATATCCTTTACGCAGACTCACCTACATAGCTTATCTTAGAATACTTACCAAATGTGTTTCAGAGAAATGAGATAAACATGTGGTCCTACTATGCTTTGCTTATTGAAACCTTTAACAACATACTCAAGATAATTGTTTCAGTGATTACTTTAATGGACTCCAAAGTATAAAGTTTCTCTGTAGAATTTTATCCTCAGTGTGGATATGATTTTACCTGTTTGAAAACTTTTACTCTTACTCTAGTTTTGCTGCTTGTCCCCAGGTCCTTCTCTCTACTTCCTTGGTCAGTAGTACACGCTCACCAGATTTACTAGGGCTCACTTGCCTGTGCTGGTACTGAGTCAGTCCTGCAGCACAGTTTACAGTGGTTTTATTCTGTGTCAATTTATCCCAGGTAGAACTAGCCTCCCCCAAGTCCTTTCTGCATATGGACCAAGCTGAGGTTACACTTAAAGCAAAGTTGAATGAAGTTGGAAACCTCAGGTTAAACAGCAGGCACTGTGGCTCTGAAGTAGTTCAGGGCAAGCAGGCCTGGTCTGCCACCTCAGTCTCCTAGCATGGGCCAACCACAAGGTCTGCAGCTCCCTCAGATGCCTTTGTATCACCTCTTTCTGCTTCTTCTGAGCCAGGCATATGTACAGATTCATAGCAAAATGCCCTCTTCAGCTGGTCAGCACCCCTGTCAGATGCAGTGAGAGAGATAGACTCCAGGCTGTCCTCACGCGTTACATTTGTCTGTTGTCCTCTGCTTCATACCCAGCCTTTCTTCCCAGTTGCTTGTGCTACTGACCTCTGCCAACTTCAGAGCTCCTGTGAGACAGCTCCCTTTCATGGTCCCTGACCAGGAATCTCTCTCTGACCCTCTAACCAATCTCTTTCCTACACTATACATGGCTCTTCATTAATTGTGCAGAGTCCTGTGTCTATAACAACTCCTGTATTCCACACCACCTGTTTCCTGTTTCTACAACAAAATACTTGAGGTCAGGTAATTGATAAAGAATAAAAGTTTATTTGGCTTATAGTTCTGTGGATAGAAAGACCAAGAGCATGACTCAGGCATCGAAGAATGGCTCCAGCATCTGGTCAACAGCTGATGAGGGATTTCTTGCCAGATCTCATCACGGCAGAAGGCATCACTGGTGAGGGCAGAGCAAGGTGCTACCTTGGGTTTCTCCTCTAAGTGAAACAGAAATTCGAGGCCACCCATGCCACGATGGGAGCTCCACCCTCCCAACCTCACCTAACTCTCATTGCCACCTCAGCTTGGGTCCATATGCAGAAAGGCCTCACTCAAGGTACCATTGATATATGAATTTGAGGATTAAACTTTCAACATGTGAACTTTTGGGAGACACATCAAACAATGCACCACTCATACCGGTCCTGCTAACCCAGGTTGGTCCTGCTAACCCAGGTTGAACCCCGATTTTCTACTGTTGAGTGAGCTGACAAGGGAACAGAAGAAAGTAATAAAAGACAAGAGAAATATTCTCCAAATCTAGACACTAATTACTGCAGTCAAACCAACAGTGGCTCAAGAGAACCTGTAGAAAGCAAGCAAGAACGCTTTGTTTCTATCAGTCTTCGGCCGTCTTCATACTTTTGATCATCCGTGATCCAAGCATTCTACCCCTAAGAATTTATTGAGGCAATAGCTATAGATCAAACATACCACTTTGATAAATCATTGGTGAAACTTCTAAGGGACATGCATGAGTTAAAACAGATGGTCACCGACTTGCTGTGTCAGGCTGGTTAATCCTGCTGACTCAAGGCCTTTTTGCTTTGCTGGGTGCACATGTGGAGATGAATAACTAACTCTGGACCTCAGGGCATTCCACTCCAGAGCTGGCTGAGCAAGAGAAAGAAGAGAGGAGAGGCAACTGGCTTGAAAAAACTAAGAGGACAGAAAACACAAATACCACACGGCTAATGACCCTGAGTTTCCACTGTATTTTCCCATTAAACATTGGGGTTTTGTAATTCACAAGGGAGGCGGACTTTACTTGGGAGCAACTTAAAGCACTGACTCCTGCTTCAGAATGACCCTAAGGCCAATAGAGAGACAGAAATATGAGAAAGTCTGTCAAACAATTAGGAATTACTTAAATGATTTTATTTCACGCAGCAAAATACCAACTCACTATCAAAAATCGCATCATGAAAGAACATTCAATAATATGAAAAATTCTTAAGTGAAGAAAGCACATTTTAAACAGAAAGTAGGGTGTTAGCAAAGGAAAAGGCGGAACAAATACCAAACACTGAGAGGGGTGGTTAGACTGAATTTTTATTTTCTTCCTTTTGTTGGCTCCTAGTGTCTTAGACTTCTATCCTAAACATGTATCTCTTTTGTACCAAAGCAAAAGCAGCAGCCATATGTACACTTTTGCACAGTGCACGACATAAAAATGTTAAGTGGATCTGAGCAAAAATCCACATTCCAGAAACAGCCGTTCCGGTCCAGCTGCATCCGGTCACACTTGGGGCACCGCCAAGAGTTGGCACACAATCATCCACCCTCCCCCACCCCAGCAGAGAGCGTGAGGCACAGGGAAGGCCCAGTCAGACAGCAGCAGGGAATCACAGTGCTCCCCTGGACTCTGGCAAAGGCTGCCAACCCACTTGAGAGCAACTAGGCACTGGCTCACAGAACCGAAGCTGCACTGAGTTTACGGCCTGGAGAACTCTCACATACCTACGGAGTGGTGCACTAGCGTGTTTATTTCACTCTCATGTCTTTACTATTCATTTATTTTGTGGGACAGGGTCTTGCTATGCAGTTCAGGCTGGCCTTGAACTCACAGTGATCCTCCTACCTCAGCTTCCTGAGTGCTGGGACTACAGGTGTGCGCCCCCACACCCAGCCTATTCATTTATTTTTTGCTGTGGGAAAGAAAACACATAAAGTTAATAGAGCAGTTCATTAATCCCTATATTCTCGTTATTCAGTCCAATAATTATTCAAGGCAATCTCAATCTCTGTAACCCTCACCCATACTGCATATCCTAGATGTCACATCATCCCACCCATAAATAGTTCAGGACACAATAATAATTACCATGACATCATATCTAAAACAAAATAAGATCACTTCTTTGTATCCTTACTAACCAGATTGGAATTCAAGGTGTTGTTTTCATAAATGTGATTGTTCTTAAGATAATGGGGATTCTGAAAATGATGGGACACCTAAAAATTACCATTAAATTTTTTAGGTAGGATACTGATTCTGTATGTTTTAAGTCCTATGATGAAATGTTTATGGATAAGATGATATGCTATTTGGAATTTGCTTCCAAATGGGGTAACAGCTATAGATGGAACAAGACTGTGAGGGGATTGCAGCTGAAGCTTAGAGATGATACCTGAGGTTTCATTATGCTGTTCTCTCTACTTTTCAACATAATTGAAATGTTCCATAATAAAAGTTTAAAAAACAGATCTAAACAATGTGCACATAAAAAGACAGCATCTCAAAGGAGGGAAAAAAGAAAGGGAAAGAGAAACACAAAATTAAGGACATTGTTAAGTGGGTGGGGGAGGCAGAAGGCTGTCAGATGCAAATGCTCTAATTCTGAGTTGTAAGTGAACTTTACACTGTTTTTGAAATTAAAGTATTGTAGGATCAAAAATTAAAAGAAGACCATTCATACACCCTGCCCAATATCATGGCGTGCCAAATTAGGGATCATGAGTCCAATTCTGTGTACTTGAGAGACAAAATAAAAACAAAAGAACAAAAGATATATGTATATACAAGTGACTAGCATGTGCACACACACACATGTGCACATGCGCGCGCGCACACACACACACACACACACAGTCAAACAGCCCTTCAGAAGCAATGCCTATTCCTAGTACATGTGACAGTCTGAGCCCTTCTACTTAATTCCGGATTACTTGTTTAAAATGCTAGTCAGGATTCAGTGAGATGATTTCTTGGTCCTCTATGATTTACAATGTGGAAAATATTGGGTCACATGATAATCAACACCTCTTCAAATTCTCAACTTCTAAAAGGCTCAGATAGGTTTCATCTATTCAAGAGGTATTCTGATTACAAATGCCAAGGGAAAAGAGGATTTTGCTGCATTTCTATGTAAGAAAAGAGAGAACTGCTCTCTTTTGCTTGCTCTTCCTTCTCCTCCAGATCTCTAAATGATGAAAGATGAAGGAACTCTTTTTATCTATTTCTGTATCCAAGCCCAAGTGATATCATCCAGTTCCTGGACTTTATATACCATTTATATTCCACTGATTCTCATATTTGTGCTTGCATCTCTCACCTTCCCCTGGAACTCCAGATTCCGTATCCAACTTGCCTACATAATGCCAGGATTTCTTTCTTCCTGAGACAGGGTCTCCCTTGGTAGCCCAGGCTGGCCTCTAACTCTCAGTGATCCTCCTGCTTTCACCTCCCGAGAGCTGAAATCACAGGCATGTGCCACCACATGCTGCTCATAATGCCAGAATTCCTGACTTTTCTCTTAAACCTCCTCTGGATTCTACCCTAAGTCTTCCATCTCCTGGAAAGAACCATTGATGACTTGCATGCACAGACAGAAAGCCTGCAGGTATTCCATCCCCTTGTCTCACATACCAATCCAGTCCATCAGCATGTGCCCCTATCTACACCCTCAAGGCATATTCTAGAGTTGATCCCTGCTGACCACTTCCTACTGACCACTGCCCCCTCAGAGTCCACCTGTCTTTCGTTCATGCCTGGAATGTTTCCTTGCCTTCCTCATCGTGTACCACTGCTCCTGAGCAGGGCACAGACTGTGGCAGGAGCAAAGGGTTGAGTAGGAGGGCTTCCCCAAGGGATCATCCAGTCAGGCCCAGGCCCAGGCACCTCCTATCCACCCCCACCAATGCAAGACACCAGGAGCCACATGCCCTTCAATCAGCTCTATTCCTTGTGCCTTAAGGCTGTGTTGCCTTTTATCAGTCTGAACTCATCTTTGCATTCCAAGGAAACCTTGCAGGATATGGCCCACCCTAGGCATTCCTTCTCTTTGCTTTCCAGGAGAAGTTGGAATTTTTTCATACATACACAGCCTTTTCACCATTACTAGAAATGTTGCAAAGCAGAAAATAGGTGCGCATACTTAATGCAACATCTGAATCCACTGACTGATGACATCTCTAGCTCCATCGCCTACCGCTTCAAGCACACCGCTCCTTGGTCCTATGGAAACACAGGACCACTCCCCCCCCCATTATCTCTGCTCTTCACCACTCCCTCAGCATGTTGCACTTTTCCCGGCTGGAGCGTGGAGCTGAACAGCCCTGCGCACGGCACACCTGGACCTGGCCCTGCACGCAACCCACCCAGAGGCACCATGAATTCGCACCACAGCCGCACTGAAGTCAGAGGTCAGGAAGCCCAGCAGTTCTCAGGGACCAGCATCAACATGCAGTGAGTGATGGGAATTAGACCCTCCCACGGGAAAGGGGCAACTGACTGGATGACATGTTGGATTTGGGCAGGACAGCCCTAACTCCATAAGGTAGTGGCATCAGTTGGTTGCTCCGCTCCCTGAGTGGATTAGTGGGATCTGCTTGGACTGGGCCACGCTCCTAGTGGGGACACAGTTGGTCACTACAAATTAATTCCCTCAGTTCGGCACACACTGATGCAGTGAAGGCCTGCAAAGGTTGACTGGCCCGGAAGGGAGGAGCCAGCACACACTGCCCTTACTTGAACTTCAATCTCTGGTAGCAGACTCCAGAGGGCAGAAGCCCCTCACCTGCGCGCTCCAGAGGAGCCTTAACCAACAAGAAAAGGGGCTGGAAATTACACTGTACACTTGTATGGAAGGAACCAAAAACGTGACAAAAGGGAGAAATAAGAAAAAAACCCCAGCCCCCAATCCTGAGAACATTGATCCAGGAGAGGTAAATACAAAAGAGATTGAGGGCAGCAAACATGCAACATCAAACACAGCAGTAGCAGACATAAAGAGATATCTTCAAGACCTTGTAAGCAGGATCAAAACTGAAATATTAATTCAAATTAAACAAGCGATAAGTAGATTAATAAAAGCAAGGCTGGGCACCTCTCAAGAAGACACAGACAGAAGAATGGAGGAACACAAAAGGAGAGAAATGTTCACTGAAGAATATAAAGCAAACCTAGGATTCATGAAGCAGATTCAAAGAGATTATCAGGAAACTAAAGACTCCATAGAAAGCTGGCAAAACTGCTTGAAAGAAACCAAAGATAGACTATCAAAAATTGAACACAAGCTTGCAATGTGTGATCATGAAAGGGAAGATCTCTTAAAAATAACAAGAGAGCAGGCAGTAACAATTGGAAGGCTAGAGGACGACAAGAGGATTTATAACTTAAGAATAAAGCATGTGAATGAAGAAGCAGGAGCCGAAACAGAGGAATTGCAAAGGCTATTCACAGAAATTATTGAGGAAAATTTCCCAAACATAGAAAAAGGAAATGATATGCAGATGTATGAAGCATACAGAACTCCAGCCACCTACAACCAAAACAGAGCTATACCCAGACACATAATAATCAAGATCCCAGAAATTCAATATAAGAACAGAATATTAAAAGCCATCAGAGAAAAGAAACAGATCACCTATAAAGGAAAAACCATCAAAATCACAGCAGACTTTTCGACACAGACCATCAGGTCAAGAAGAGCTTGGACTGAAGTAATTCAAGCCCTGAAGGAGAACAACCTCCAGCCCAGATTGATGTATCCTGCAAAACTCTCTGTAGAAATTAATGGAGAAGCAAGATGCTTCCATGACAAAGAGGAATGGAGAGAATTTGTGACCACCAATCCAACCCTACAAAAAATACTAAAGGACATTTTAGGGAGAGAGAACAAGAATACGAGCATCTCAGGACCAGTGGCAGAGAGGCCTCAGTGAATGAGGCAGGCAGTGGAGTGAAACAGAAAAACAGACAACCAATGGCAGAAAAATAGAATAGTAGAAATAAGGCAGAGAATATTGGCTGTAATCTCTAGTACAGATGGCCTGGAAATATTAACAGAGAGAAACACAGGCAGAGTAGATCAGGAGATAGGGTCCATTGAGATGCTCTATATAGGGAGGCAGTGGGACCCAAAACAAGCAGTGCACCCTATGGGAGTGAAAGGGGAGGAATTGTCTAAAAAAGGGAGGTGGAGGATATTGTTAATTGGGTAACAAGATTTAAAATTTACACTATTATCATCACTCTACTTGGATGGATTACGTGCTGTTCCAGTTTGTCTGTTTACACTAGACTTGAGGACAAGGTCAGCTAACCCAAAAATAAGAGGACATATTATGGTAATCATCCCTAATTTCCTATCAACTTAATCTGAAGCCCTTTATAACTTATACTGTCTTATTATGACTGATCCTATTTGAATCTGGTTTGTCAGATTGCTACTTTGTATTGACTGATTTTATTTAAATCTGTTATGATTGATAGCATCAAGTCTAAGAGTATAGGCAACTACACTGAAGATGACAAGATTCACTAAGATACCCACCCTGGCTTGATTGTTACTTGCTTTTGAAGTCTTATAATGTCTCCAATGCTTAGTTCTTATTAATGTTGTTATTTATATACTGCTGAGCCATCATGGTAACCATTGTAGATCACCTTGTATTGTGGTTTTATATGACCTTTTGCTTCATGCTTTTCTAGGAATTGTTTTGTTTTATCTTGCTTTGTTTTGTTTTTTCCTCTAATACAGAAATGATAGATATACATGTAGAGACTCATGCATGTGTAGAGCTTATAAACAGTTTACCAGAACTAACTACATAACACATGTTGAAATGAACAACTACTTTGAAGAAAAAGAGACACTACAATACCCAGTGCTGATTCCATAATATCATGATGTGAAATCCAGCAAAACTATCACTCTTTGTTCAAAGTGATTTTAGCTTGTTTTGTTTTGTTTAAGTTCAACACATATGAAGGTATGGACAACTTTTCTTAGGAGAACGAGAGACACTATGACAGCCATTCTTGGCTTCCGTATTGTCTGGTCTTGAAGACCTGAAACACCCTTCTCATCCTGCTCAGTTCAATTCCATACTAGGTTGTTTCATGTGAATTCCCTGTATCTGACAATCTGGACAACTATTTGGAAGAAAACAAGAGTCAATATGATAGAAAGTGAATATATCCAATTGTCTAGTTTTGAAATTTATGTCTTTTACATTGCTTTCTTGTGATTCACTTTATTCTGTTTTGTTGTGTTTAATTTTACCCTTTTGATATAATTGAATGTATATTTGAGTGGGTAAGATGGATGACCATATTGCTGTTTTTTTCAGATCATGGAGCAGAACTGTTAAGTGTCACAGTTTGAATGTCTACTTTACATGTTTTAATTTTGTAATTTGAACAACTATTTCCAAGAAGTCAGTATGTAATTTGTCAAGTAATAATTTCTTAGGAATTTTTGTTGTTGTTCTTTTCCTTTTTTCCTATTGTTGCTAACTTTTATTCTGTTTTTTTTCTCTTGAAATAAAATTTTTAAAAAGGAAGTCGATTATCATACATACAGATTATCAGACTGACTAACCAACCAAAACACATGCAAAACAAGTAAGACAAGTAACTTAAAACAGATATACTTTTGACACATCATCCATGCTACATTACAGTAGCTTCTTTTCCCTTTTTTCCTATTGTCTGCTTTATATTGGGTACTTTATTTATATATTGAGTTTCTCATATAAGAGAAATCATGCAATGTTTAAATTTTGTGTGAGATTTGAGTTTGTTGTTTGTGCTATTGATTTTTGAGTGCTGCCTTTGTGTCCTGCTATACTGTTGAATTTGGTTATTCTAGGAACCTGTTGGTGGAGTTTTTGGGATCTTCTGATAGAGTATCTGCCATCTGTAAATAATGATAATTTAACTTCTTCCTTAGCTATCAATATGCCTTTTATTTCTTTCTGTTGTATAATTTCTATGGCTAATGTTTCAAGAACTACAGTGAACAGGATTAGTGATAGTAGACTTCCTTGTTTTGTCCCTAATTTTAGAGGGAAAGCTTTCAGCTTCTCTCCATGTCGTACGATGTTTGTTGTCCACTGGGTTGCCAAAGATGTCTTTTATCATAATGAAATAGAGACCTTCTATACTTATTTTCTTCAGGAATTTTATCAAGAATGGATATTGGATTTTATGAAATGCTCTTTCTGCATCTATTAAAATGATCATGTGATTTTTATTTTTGTTTCTGGTTTATGTGGAGTATTTACTAATTTGCATATGTTGTACCATCCCTGTATCCTTGGAAGGAATCGTACCTGATCATGGTGTCTGATCTTTTTGATGACTTGCTACATTGCCAATATCTTATTGAGGATTTTTGCCTCTATTTTTTTTAAAGAGACTGGTATGCAGTTCTCTTTTTTGATTCGGTTCTTTTCTAATTCTGGAATCAGGTTAATCTTGCTTCCAGGAATGACTTTGGGAGTTCTGCTTCCCTTTCAGTTTCATGAAGGATGATGAGGAGTATTAACATTAGATCTCTAAAATTCTAGTAGAATTCAGCAGTAGTAAATCCAGTGATACTTGGCTTTTCTTAGTTGTTAGTTTTTTAATTAAGTCATCAATTTTGTTGACTGATATTGGATTACTCAGAATTTTCGTGTCTTTTTAGTTCATCTTTAGCAGTACATGTGTATCTAGGAATCTATCCATTTCTTTCAAATTTTCCATTTTATTAAAGTACAGGTCCTCAAAGTAGCTACTGAAAATCTTCTACATTTTAGCAGAATCAGTTGCAATCTCACCATTTTCATTTCTAATTGTGTGGATTTGGTTCTTTTCATTCCTTATTTTGGTAAGATTGACTAAAGTTTCTCTATTTTGTTTAATCTTTCAAGGAGCCAACTCTTCAATTCATTGAGCCTTTGTATTGTTTTCTCAGTCCCAATTACATTCATTTCTGCCCTGATGTTTATAATTTCCTTCCTCACACTAGCTTTGGGTTTGGAATGTTCCTGCTTTTCTTGGAGCTTGAGGTGCATCATTAGATTATTTATTTGAGCTCACTCTGCGTTTCTGGTATGGGAATTCACTGCTATAATCTTCCCTCTGGAGACTGCTTTCATTGTGTTCCATAGGTTCTGGTACATTTTACTGGCATTATTGTCTGATTTTATGAACTGTATAATTTCTTCTTTAATTTCATAGTGACTGATTAGTCAATAAGGTATTATTTAATTTTAATGTCTTTGCATAATCCTGTGGTATCTTTTGCTATTGATTTCTAGTTTCATGCATGCATGTATTTCAGCCCCTCATTACAATTATATTGGTGCTAATCTGATAGTTTATGTCCTTTAGTGTTTGCTTTATGAAGTTGGGTGTGCTGTAATTTAATGCATGTATGTGTATAATTAATTATCTCTTCCTGTTGAATTGTTCCCTTAATCAACATGTAGTGACTTTCATTGTCTCTTCTGATCAGTTTTGTCTTGAAACCAACTTTGTCTGAAATTAAGATAGGTACTACTGATTTTTTATGGGTTCACATTACATAGAACATTGTTTTCCATTCCACTATTTGATTTTTTTATGTTTCTTTTTTAATTAAATATGATTCTTATATACTACAAATTACAGCAATACCTCTGTTCACAAACTTAATTTGTCCTATGATTTTGGAAAAAATAGCTACGTTCATGCTTGTGTGGAAAGATAGCCACAGTAATGTTTGTTCTCCAGTGCAGATTTTGCAAATGAAAACAAAATTTTGCCAAACTCTTCCATTTGTGAACCAAACTGTTTGCAAACAAAAGCATTCATGAACTGAGGTACTACAGTATTGGATTTTGTTTCTTGATTTATTCTGCCAATCTGTGTCTTTTGATTGGGAAATTAAAAGTTATTACCAAGAGTTTTTTACTTATTCTTGTCATTGTATTATTCTCCTGTTGCTGATTTCTCCCTCTCCCCACCCCACTTTTGCTTAGCTGTTCACCATGTCAGGTGAACAGCTGACATAGTGACCATCCTCTTTGCCTACTGACTTTGTTGGCTTCGTTGTCTTTTTCTAGGATATTTTAGAGAATATTTCTAATGCTGGTTTGGTGATCATGAATTTCGAGATGTTCCTTGCTCTGGAAATACCTTATTTCTCTCTGTTTTGAAGGAAAGTTTTGCAGAATACATAAATCAGACCTGGAAGTCACTGTCTTTTAGGGATTGAAACACTTCACCTCAAGCCCTTTCTGCCTGTAATGTTTGTGTAGAGAAGTTTGCTGTAAATTGTTCTAATTATAATGGGTTTACCTTTATATGTTATTGTTGCCTTTTTCTAACAGCTTTTATTGTTTTGTCTCTGGGATGGATTTCTGGTACTTTAAGTGTAATGTGTCATGGTGAAGTTTTCTTCATCATGATTATTTGGGGTTCTATATGTCTTCTTTCCCTAAATTTGAAGAGTTTTCTGCCATTATTTCTGTGAACAGATTTTTATGCCATCTGTGTTATTTTTTAATTTTTCACTTATTCCAGTTATTCTAAGATTATAGATATTTCTCATTTAACAACTGATTTACATTCCTGTGACTAGGTCATTATATGAATTGGTTGCTAAGTGAGAAATTGTATATAGCAAGTATATTATAATATTTAGAACAAAGAAATGACCAAAGGAAACTCCAACTTGATGACTTTAGCTTTATTTGCATAACTCAACATATAGTACTGTAATGTAGAGCAGAACATAAAACTATACTAATAGACTACACAGCACAATCTGCAAAGATTATATTACTTTATAAACAAAGTGTACTGAACTCAAAAAAACACATTAAGGCTCTATAAACAAGATGCACAGAATTGTACAAAAAAAGAAAGATGGGTCATAACTCTGAGAAGTAGACCCAACATCTGAAGATCACACCTGAGTTATAATTCTGAGCAGTTGTTGAGCAGGTAGGTCATTAAATGAGGAATACCTGTAGTCTTCTTCGTGTCATCTAGCAGCTGTTGGACCGATTTCTCATTTCTCTTGTTGTTCTTCAGGTGTTTCTCAGAGCAGTGACACCTTGGTCCATGAACTTAATTCTTTCCATAATTCTGATCACAAACCGAAGTGTTCATGAACATTTATATTACTATAATACCTTGGTTCACAAAGGTATCTGTTCATGACCAATTTGGTTGACAACCAGAATCATGAAAAGAAGTAAGTTTGTGAACTGAGACACCACTCTAGTTAGTTTTTGAAGCCATCATTGTCTTCTAGTTCTCAAATTCTGTCCTTGTATGGGTCTGTTCTGCTACTCATACTTTTGATACAATCTTTTTTTAAATGGGAAAGTGCCATTTTTATTCATAGTGCTTGAATTTAAATGTGTTCTTCACACAAAATTCTACACACATAACATGGCTACACAAACTTTCTCAACCGGACATGTCAAAACCCTGTGGATGTATAGGGTAAAACAAGATTGGTCAGGAGGACAATTGTTCCTATAACTGGTGATCTAACATAGTGTCCCACTGCTATTTTTTAAAAGGTCTATTTTCAGTTTATTCAAGTTTTTTCCGTGGTTTTTAATCCCTTTTGATTAAAAAATCACACTTTCATAATTTATATGTGCTGATTTTCATCGAACTCATTCTCTGGGCCACTCAGTAGTGTTAGAATATAATGATCACATTCATTGTCACTAACATCTGGCAACACCAAAGTTCAGCTTCCAGTCTCTGGATTTGATCACTTCCCTACTGTTTTTGTTGTTGTTTGGTTTGGTTTGGTTTGATTTTTTGTTGTTGTTTTGTTTTGTTTTGTTTTGTCTTTTGAGACACAGTTTCACAGATCAGGCTGGCCTTGAGCTTTTTGTAACCCAGGCTGGTCTCATACTCAGAAAGATCCTCCTGCCTCAGTCTCCCAAGTGCTGGGATTACAGGTGTGTGCCACCATGCCTGGCTCCACTACTGTTTTTACAAAGTATATCTTCATCTTAAAATATCAGTTTTTCTTATCTTTATTTGCTTCATCAAGAACATTTTTCCTTAAAGAAGTCATGAGATATCCTTCGTCATTATCTGCACACTCTATACTGCAAATAGTATTGATTTTTCACATAGACTTTCATTTTTTTACTTTTTCCATAGTTTTCTCTAGTTTTGGTATGAAGAATACATTTACCCCAAAATGAAACATTTTGTCCATTTTTAGCATCTTGTTCTATTTGTAGAAGAACTCTACTTCGATGTCACCACACTCAGGGAAGGCTGAGGGAATTAAATGTACATGTACTTGTCTTCCTGTCTTGAGAGTCCTGAATTGGAGAAATATATCTTCAACTATAGTTGTCAGACCACAAAATAATGGTTGTAAGTTCTGTCAGTGGACACTGGGGCAGGTTCAGACAGCATCGTGTGAAACAGTGCTGCTGGTCAATAACCAGGATGATTTTTCAACAAGCTGCTATACTAATACACATAGCACCTCTGACTGAGGATAGTTACTGCCTTTTTGCCTCTGGTAATTCTGTCACCATAGAAATTTAGGGCCTCTCTGCTTTTAAAAATTACATTGTTCCAATGTAATAAATGTGCACAGATCATTATAATAGTTCATCCCTTTCCAGCTCTACTGTGAATTGATGTAACATGACTGTCCCCTTCACTTAGCCATTGGTCAAGATCTTCACAAAAAAAGGTTTGATAACTTCTGGCTGTGATAGATTGTGGTTTTCAAAAGGAAACTGTACAATCTTGCAATTAAATGTGGTGATATCATAATGTCTTTCAGCACATAGATTGTATATCCTGTAATGGTTATGTATTCCCTTACTATATCATCAATATTATTCCTGCATATGCCTTCAAGTCCTTCTGCAGGAAATCCCATAGCAATAATGGTTGAATAAATATAGGTCAGGTCTAAATCAAATCCATTCTTTCAATATTTTCTTTTGTTTCTGCTAATGATCTCATTGATCATGGCTGTCACGTCTGGGAGCCTGTAGCTGAAGGAAAAGGAGGAGAAAGATGGCAGAAGCTGCAGCTAGAGATGCCTCTGATGCTGATGCTGCTTGGATGAGGCTCATCTGAGGAGTGTCTGCAGCGGAGGGCAAGTTCAGAGCTGGCCCAGCTCCCATGTTGGAGCAGGACAAGGGGCGGGACCAACTCTCCAGCGTCCCCAGCCCTGAAAACAATGGCAGGTGACTCTGCCCATCACTGCCACTTCTCCCCAACTCCACTCCAAGGACTGAGCAGTACCACCACCAAGCCTCCACCAGCTCCTGCCTAAACATGTGGACTGCACCATCCCTCTCAGGAGAAGCCAAGGTGAGACATCATGGCTAGACCACTGCTACTGCTGCCACTGCAGGCCAGCCAACTGCCCGAGGGCACTGCCGCCACATCTGTTCACAGGCGCTAAGGCTCTGGGCCACAGCCTCTGTGTTCTCTCATCTCCTGCACCTGAGCCAGGCCTGGCCCCATGGCGGCTCAACTATCAGACTTCCGTCATGGCTGCGACTTCCCATTGGAGAGCACAGTCAATATGATTCTTTATCTCCTGGGTTTCTGATAGAACTTTTCATAGACTCTAATTCTTTGGTAAACTGGTTATTCATGCTATATATCATTTTGTTTAGCTCATCTAGTTCTTTATCAGTGTCTTCTGAAAGCTCCTGCATCATTTTGGTTATTAGTTCTGCTATCTGTTTAGGGATACCTTCTCTAATACATCTGAGTACTTCTTTGATCTGTTTTCTAACCTCCTCTGCTAGGTTTTTTAGTTATTCTAATGTGTGGCTCATTTTAATATGTTTCCCTTGGATTGACTTTGGGGCAATTGGGAGTTTGGGCAGTATTTTGTTGCCTCATCTTCTCATGTTTCTATTATTTTACTGTTTGTTTTGTGCTGAGGTATGTGGGTGCTGAAAGTCTAAAGACTTTGCTGTTAGTACAGAGATCTCATTAGTTGCTTTACAGTGACATACTTTGGGCATGGCTAACTATAATCTTTTGCCACAGCTCCAAGACCTGGCCACCTCAGGTAATTTGAGAAAGGAGGATAAAGTGTAGTTAACCTACTACTAAGAACATACTCTTCCCAGTATTATTAGTGTCACAAGGTAATCTGAGCATTGGTTTACAAATATATAGCAACAGTGATGCAACCCTGTTAATATCAAGAGAATCAGCTATAGTACTACTATAGTACTATAGTACTACTGGTCAAGATAAATTGAATACTAATATATGGTCAAACCAATTAGGAACCACATTTACTCCTAGAGAAGAAATTCACATGAGGATGTAAACATTAAGACAATCCAGGTACTCATATACAGCTAATACACACTAAATGCAACAGCTCTAATGGTAGAAAGTAATCCAATGGTAATCTTACAGAATTAACCAACTATAAAAAGAGTCACCTTTATGGTTATACTATTACAGGTATAGAACTTGTGAATGTAAGAGGGAAACTTTGAAATCTTAAACTCTATGATATGAGAAGGAAGAGAGACAAGTGGTAAAAGGATCTTACTGGGGAATTGAAGAATATTTATAGGACTAGGTAAAGATAAAAAAAACTGATGAGAAATAAGAGATTAAGGAAAAAATAGAGCAAAAGGAATTCACAAAAGAGAAAAACTAAAGGGAGAACAATTAAAAGGGAGAAGAGAAAAAATAAAGAAAAATGAAGACAAAATGAAGACAAGGAAAAAGGACAAAGGAAACTTTCCTAAGCCTCAATAAACTGGTTAAGAGAAAGAATAAAAGGAAACAAACAAACACAAAAAAAGAACAGAATAAAAACAATGTACTCACAAGTAACAAAAGCAACAAACAAACAAAAAACCAAGGAAGGAAGGAGGAAAGGAAGGAAGGAAGAAAGAAAGAAGAAAGAAAGAAAGAAAGAAAGAAAGAAAGAAAGAAAGAAAGAACGAAAGAAAGAGAAAGAAAGAACAAAAGAAAGAAGAAAGAAGAAAGAAAGAAAGAAAGAAAGAAAGAAAAAAGAAAGAAAGAAAGAAAGAAAGAAAGAGAGAGAGAAAGAAGAAAGAAAGAGAAAGAAGAAAGAAAGAGAAAGAAGAAAGAAAGAAAGAAAGAAAGAAGAAAGAAAGAAAGAAAGAAAGAAAGAAAGAAAGAAAGAAAGAAAGAAAGAGAAAAGAAAGCAAGAAACCAAAAGATTTCTCTGTGATTGAGAACATGTGGTTTGCTTCCAGGGTCTACAGTTTTGGGGCAGTGTCCAAGTCGGGCTGTATCCCTGTTCATGCTGGTACACAAGGGAGGTAATCAGATTCTGGATCCCTGCTAGATGCAGCCACCAGCAGGCAGTAGAATTAGAGTAAGGGTGCCAGTTCTACAACTTTCAAACCCAGAACAGGCTGAACCTAGTCTCTGCCCATGAGAATGAAGCCTGATTCCTGTAGTTTAAACCCCTTGTGGGGGTCTCTTGCTGGCCCGGGCATGGCTCCCTGACCGTGTCTCCTATGGCTGTCCCTCACTCAGTCACTGGGGGAATGGAACACTGGGAGCTCTGAATTGAAGCTGTCCTAGCTGCTCTGAGTCCTGTATTCAAATAGTCAATCCCGGCCCCCTCCAATGGTGTCCAGCCAAGCACTCTTCCCAGTGGCATGTGGGATGCTGGTACTGGAGTCACTCACAAGCTGTTGCTTCTCCCAGGATCTACAGTTCCATTCTACTGCTGCGTTTCTCACTGAATCCCTCTACAGTCACCTGCTTTCACTTTGTCCATGAAATTTGGTCTTCCCTTCTCAGGAGGAGAAAGCGCAGATTGCCCCTTCCCTTTGCAGTGTTCTCTCTCCAATTTTTCCATAGGTTTTAATTTTCCTGTCAGATCCTTTCTGATTCCAAAGAATCTACTTCCCGTTTTTCTTCTCCTCTCCCTCTCCCTCCTTCTTCTTCTTCTCCAAGTTATTTTCCAGTGTCTGGATTTCATATCTGAGACAAGCTTGTTGTTGCTTACCACTCCACCATTTTCTACCCACTTGCTTTTTATCTGACCCTGAGGTCTCAGTGAAGATGTGATTTTCCCCGAGGGATCTTTCTGTGTCACACACACACACACACACACACACACGAGTGTTGAGTGTCTTTCTCATTTACCTTTTGTTAAGTATTAACTTTGGCTATCTTCATTGTTTAGATCCTGACAAAGGTTCACATTTTATTCTTCAGGGGTGTGGAAGCTAATTCCAAAAATTAGTTAATCACCCTGGAACGGAAGGACCAGGTCTCCTTCTTTCCAATTCTGCTCTTCCCCTCAGTAACTGAACATGGTACTAACACAGTACTCCTCTGTACTTCTTGGATTTCTGGGTCTAATTGTCGGACTTTTCGGATGGCCAACCGCCACTGCACTGCTTCCAAGGAGCCTGGCTTGAATGACTCCTCAACTCTGCTGTGTTTCTCTCTATTGCATTGGTGGCCTCTAAATCTGCTGTCAGCTCCAAAATCAGATAATAAAACTGGTTTGGGGGCACAGAATACAGGTCAGTGGCACAATGCTGCCTGGAAAGTGAGAAGTCATGAGTTCAATTCCCAATATTAAAAAAAACTGGTTTTGAAGCAAGAATAAATGTTTCTAAATCTTTCTCAGCATTAAGTTATGAACTATTACCAGCTTTCTAAATTTACATGTTGAGATTAAGAAAGGGCTGCCTTGTATCTTCTCTTTTCCAATTGGAACGCCTGAGAAATAAAAAAAAAAAACTATACCCCTCTCTACAGCACAGGTTATATACGCTATGTTGCTTTAAGATTCTAGAATATTATGCTCCTTGATACTACATTAATGTTCTGAAACAAAGCAAATAAACAAATTTATCATAGTTTATCAACATACTATAAAAGGAGTAAAATTTAAGGTTAGAAAGACTGAGACAGACAAAAAAATTATCCATATTACCAAAAAAAATCCATATTACCACAGAAAGACAACTATGTACATGGTGTCAAAAACATTACACATATTCAGACAAAGAGCAGTGACATACACCTGTAATCCCAGGCACTGGAGAGGCCAAGGCAGATAGATACAAAATTCAAGACCCCTGGGCAACATATCAAGACCCTGCTGCAGAATGAAATGTGACAAGGATGTAGCATGCAAGAAAGAGGGAGAGAGAGGGAGAGAGAGAGAGAGAGAGAGAGAGAGAGATACAAATGTATGTAGTAACAGGGTTTCTCTACTTGCTAAAACTCATCCCAGGGCCTTGCACATACAAGGCAAGTGTTCTACCACTGAGCTATGACCCAAGCCCTTTTATAAAATTTGTATTTCGACACAGAGTCTCACTGAATGACATTGGCTGACCTTGAACTCTGGATCCTCTTGTGCCTCTCAAGTAGCTGAGGTTACAGGCATGCACTATCATGCCTAGTTCGGAAGCATCTCATTTTTATTAAAGTTCCCACTTAATGGAGCAGGGATGGCTGAGGTAAGAATTTAATCATTTCAGACAATCTTAGCTTCCTCTGACTGAAACAATCTTGGATCCCTTGATAACTTTCAGGTAAATTCTTAGACTTCCAGGTTCCCTCCATTTCCCCCAGGTCCTCTCTGAGACAGTGTCTGATTGAGGTATAACGCTGGGTAACAGGGCTTCGGGTGCTTACACGCAGGATCACATGGCAAAGGATAAACCTGAGGCATTTGTAGGTAAATAGATGCATCCCGAGGCCATACTGTTAAGTAAAATGAATCAGACACACATCGTATTGTATGGTTCCTCTTAGGAAAAACCCAAAGTATAGATAAAGAGCAAAATAAAGGATAGATAATAGGAAGTAAAAAGGTTTTGTTTTTTTCAGCTAGAAAGGGAAATAAGAGCTAGAGCAAAGGAAAAGTTATCCTAAAAAAGAGAATCAAAGAAAAAAATGAAAACTGAGCTTTTTCAAGTGGGAAGGGAAATGAGTTGGAGGGAAAAAGGGGGAGATGGGACCAAAAGGGAAACCCTTAGCTTCAGAAAGCCTTTCATACCTCTCTCTTTTCCTGAATCCTTTCTTCCTTCTGTGGAGTCTCCTCACACCAGAGCACTAACACCTCTCACCTCTTCTTGTAATGGCTCTTCTAGAAAAAGCCACTCCAGTCTCTGCCTCCCTGGCCGCGATGGCTGTGGCTCCCTCTCTGCAGGGTACACCCTCCCTGAAGGTCTGGGTGCTGGCCCTCCAGAGATGCCTTCTGCCTCCTCCGTTCCTTCGGAGCAGTTGATATCTTGGTTGATGGAATCCCAGTGACAATCACCACTCTGAAATAAAGACCAGAAAATCAGGACTAAAGAGACTTGCCCAAGACCACAGTGCCCACTGCCACCTGATTTTGCTCCCACACTTTCCATTGCACATCCATCAGGAGGCCAGGGGTCAGAGTGCAGCTCTTGGACACCCAGCTTTTCTCACCAGAACCCCACTAACTGGCTACCATGAGTGCTGGGAACCTGCAGGAGGAACCTGCCGCAGATTCACTTTTGTTAATAGAAAACATCCCCATCTAAGCCTGCCTTAAATGCATGATCTGTGTGGGCAGCCAGGTAAAGCAGGCTGGAGAAATGTCCTTTGCATCTTTTGTGGCAATCTAGTGTTCCCTGGTGCCACAGAGCCCAGAAGACCTCACAGAATATTGGGCCTTCAGAGCCCGCGGCTGCTCCCTGCAAACTTTCAGAAAATCACGACATGCTTTCCCAGGGACAGAACCCTCTGTGCATAGAGAGCACTGGGACAGCTACTTGTTCTGAGCTGCGGTGTGAGGCCACAGGCAGACTGGTTGTTTCCCACAGTCTCCTGTAGTGGGTAACCAAACTATATTTTATCAGTCTTGCTGGTTCTGTCTTGAAAAGTCTCCCAGTCTGCTTCTGCCCCACCTTGAGTAATTCGTACCAAGGACCTCCCACCAGCCAAGTCCCAGCTTTGGCTTTGGGGAAATTGTTTTCCCCAGCACAGGCAGGTAAACTGGAGACTGGACTGACTCTTCAGCTGGAGTCACAAGTAGCCCAGCCCTTGGGTTGGCACCTGTCATGTCAACACCACCAAACTGGGCAGGACACATAAGTCCCTCAGAAACGTCCAGAATCTTCTGGGGGAGGTCACAGTCCACACACACCCTACCCTCAGGGCTCTGAAAAACATGAGCAGAGTCAGCAGAGTTCAGAGGGGAGCTGTTACATTTAACTGCAGAGCAGCTTTGTCTGAGACAGACCCCTCTGTCTGCAGCCTCTACAGAAGCAACATTCACGACACATAATCATTTCCAGGAACTGACTCTCCCGTACTGATTATACCCATTACACCTGTCACCATGAGGCGATGCACTCAAAGTTCCCAAATTTGTGTGAATCAGGTGCTTTACTTCTGAGCTGAGATGCTTCTGTCAGTGTTGGATGAGAATGTCACTGGCCACCAAGGAGTGCACTGGCAAACCCCATGTCTCATCATCTGATGCACATGTAGCATTTCCTGTGCTCTGAATGGAGAGACAGTGAAGTGGTCCCCACTGACTTGGCCTGTTAAAGGTGCTTAGTGTCTAGAAGGCGCAGATATGTGCACAACTTCCTTCCTCCACAGCTCGACAGCTGTTGGGCTCTTACGACATCTGTGCACACCGTCAAATTGGCACTTCATGATGCACTTGATAGGCGCCACCCCTGGAGCCAGTGATTGTTTTCTGGCTCTGCAGATTGAACCCAGGTCCTCACACTGAACTATGTCCCCAGTCTTTCCTTGTTTATTGTTTTGAAACAGGGTCTCACCAATTTGGTAAATTGCCCAGATTGGGCTTGATCTTATGATCCTCCTGCCTCAGTCTCCCAGAGTGCTAGGATTATACATGTGCACAACACTTGGCCAGAACAAGTGATTGTTCAAGATCTTTCTTCAAAGTGAGTCACTCTTTGTACACATTTATTTACTAATGAAGGAAGCTTGATTGCATTATTCTTACTGAAATTGCAGTATCACGCACTGGTCATCCAAGTAAACAAAATATTGTTAAATTCAAGCTAGATCACCTTGCCTTCTGTGGCCTGTGGTCCTGAGGGCTGTGCTGTCTGTCAAAGACCAAGGTAACTGAGCTTTCCCTGTGATTCATCAGGACTGAAACAGACCTGGGAATAGTGTCTGTCACGGTCTGTGTGACGTCACTGGAGGTCCTGGAGGTACTTCAGGCTAACCCTGGAAGACATCAGTTCCTTCTAACATTTCTGATTTCTCTGGCTCTCTGTTTGCTTCTGATTATTGCCGGCAGGTACCCAAATGACCAGAATATTGGCAGCAGAAGCAGGTCAGACTCAGAGCCAAAGCCCTCACAGGCCCCAGGACATGGTAAGCGCACCCTGATTTCTCTCTCTCTCTCTCTCTCTCTCTCTCTCTCTCTGGTCCCTGAGAAAAGATTCCACTTAACTCACCCATGGAAGAAATCAGGAGAGCCACCAAAGCAAGGGAAGAAATCAGGAAAGCCACCAAAGCAAGGGAAGTAGAAGGGAAAGAGAAGCATGGAGTCTGCCAGGCACAGTGGTGGACCAGAAGGCACCCAGCACCTGCAGCCTCTAGGTCTCAGGCTGGAGCTGCAGTAGATATCATTCTAGTGGGAACTTTCCTCTTGTTAAAGCCAAAGTAACTTTCAGCCAACCAAGCACAGAGCCTTTCTGTCTGCTAATTACTGCAAGATTGACTGCTATGGGTTCAAGGAACACTGTCATTTGGACTCACAACTTAACCTGCAAAAAAGATTCATTCTTAATTAAAAGCCAAGCTGACCTTTTGGAAGGCTCATTTCTGGAAGACAGAACTGACTTTTTAAGATTAATAACCCCTAATAAATTCCATAACCACGAGACCTGTGAACATGTGCACTTGAATATCTGATGGTGTCTCTGGTAGGACATCACACAAATCCTTGTCATGTCTTCCTGAGCCAGACATAAGGAATGACAGATGGGAGGTGATGTTACAGAGGGCAATCAGCAGGCACCGCTGTGGGCTTCAGAAATGGCACTAGTGCCTGGGGAAGAGGTGTGCCGAGAACATGCAGGAAGGGGTGTGCAAACCGCAGTGTTGGAGTGAGGTCGAAAGCACAGACTGGTTTCTTTTTGCTGTTCATATTAAAATGGGAGGGAGGAGAAAGATTAAGGGAAGAACTGTTAAATCTATTAGTAACCTTTTTGACCTATCCAAATTGCAAGTGATGGTAAAATTAGGAAATTCACTACCAGTAAGAGTACTCTGGAAAGAAAACTAAGGCTAGCTTCTAAAGGGTCACAAATTCAGATTAGTCAATGTAAAAAGAATCAAGATATGTCATATACATTTCAGTTCCCACTGATGAATGTAATCATTATGTACTGCAAATGTATACTAACACAAATTTAAACAATTTTTAAAATTCAGATTATTCTGCAACAACAGAATAAACATCAAACTAAATATCATCAAAATTTAAAATTTTTGTGATGAGAGGAGCTAAAGATGGTGGACCAATAAATAGCAAGACAAGGAGCCTCTCTGAGTGAAACAGCTCAGATGCCAGAATAAAACATCCTGGAGAGACCTAGACAGAGGGGGATGGATTCTGTCAACTCAGGAGGAAACTAAAGGGAAAAGAGCTCAAATACTAAGTCCCAGGGCTACCATTAGAGAAGCTAAGATCAGCAGTTAAGGCGCTTCTGCCAAGACTTCTTGTGGCCAAGTCCGGCCTGAGCACTTGAACCCCCGCCAATGCGAATGGTTTGAGCCACCCTGCATGCGAAGCTGAGCCACCCTGCACACAACTCTCATGGAGCTGCCATGAACTCGTGCCGCAGCCGTGCTGACATGCTGAAGTCAGAAGTCAGGGAGCCCAACAGAGAATGGAACTAGAGAGGGACCGCCATTAACCCATGGTGAGTGCTAGGAATAAGACCCTCCCATGGGAAAGGGGCAACCAACTGGACGGCATGTTGGAGTTGGGCAGGATGGGCCGAACTGCAGGGACCTCAGTTGGTTGTTCCACTCCCAGAGCAGATTGGTGGGATCTGCTTGGCCTGGGTCACACCCCTGACTGGGACCCAATAAGTTGTCCCAAACTGGTTCCCTACACGCAACACGCACTGATGCAGTGAAGGCCCACAAAGGTTGGCTGGCCTGGAGGGGAGGGGCCAGCATACACTGCCCATGCCTGCACCTCAGTGACCAACAGCAAACTGGAGAGGACAGAAACCCCTAGCCAGCACGCTTCAGAAGAGCTGTAACCAACAGGGAAAGGAGCTGGGAACTCAACTATACACGTGTACGAAAGAAACCAAAACACAACAAGAGAAGGAAATAAGTAAAAGCCCCCAGCTCCCAACCCTGAGAATATTGATCCAGGAGCGTTAAATACAAAAGAGACTGAGGGCAGCAAACATGCAACATCAAACACAGCGTCAGCAGACATAAAGAGGTATCTTCAGGACCTCGTAGACTAGCTCAAAACTGAAATATTAAATCAAGTAATGCAATATATAAGTAGATTAATAAAAGAAATGCTAAGCACCTCTCAAGAAGACGTAGACAGCAGAATGGAGGAACACAAAAAAGGAGAAAAACATTCAATGAAGAATATAAAGAAAACCAAGAATACATGAAGCAGATTCAAAGAGATTACCAGAAAATTAAAAACTCCATTGAAAGCTGCCAAAATTTCTTGAAAGAAACTAAGGATAGACCATCAAACTTGAAGACAGGTTTGCAATGTGTGATCATGAAAGGAAAGATCTCTTAAAAATAACAAGGAAACAGGCAGTAACAATACAAAGACTAGAAGATGACAAGAGGATCTATAATTTAGGAACAAAAAATGTGAATGAAAAAGCAAGAGTCAAAACAAAGGAATTACAGGGGCTATTCACAGAAATTATTAAGGAAAACTTCCCAAGCATAGGAAAAGGAAATGATACTCAGATATATGAGGCATTCAGAACTCCAGCAACCTACAACCAAAACAGCTACACTCAGACATATAATAATCAAGATCCAAGAAATTCAATATAAGAACAGAATATTAAAAGCCATCAGAGAAAAGAAACAGATCACCTATAAAGATCACCCATCAAAATCATGACAGACTTCTCAACACAGACCATCAAATCAAGAAGAGCTTGGAGCAAAGTATTCCAAGCCCTGAAAGAAAATAACCTCGAGACCAGATTGATGTACCACCCTGAAAAACTCTTGCTAGAAATTAATGGAGAAATAAGATGCTTCCATGACAAAGAGGAATTGGGCGATTTGTGACCACCAATCCAACCCTACAGAGCATACTGAAGAGCATTCAAGAGAGAGAGAGAAAAAAAATACCAGGATTTCAGGAACAGTGGCAGAGAGGCCTCAATGAATGGGGGAAGACAGTGGAATGAAGGAGAAAAGTAGACAATCAATGAAAGAAAAATAGCATAGTAGAAATGAGGCAGAGGTTGACTATAATCTCTAAACATAGATGGCCTTGATACACTAAAAAAGAGAAAGAAAGAAAGAAAGAAAGAAAGAAAGAAAGAAAGAAAGAAGAAAAAAGAAAGAAAGAAAGAAAGAAAGAAAGAAAGAAAGAAAGAAAGAAAGAAAAAAGAAAAAGGAAGGAAGGAAGGAAGGAAGGAAGGAAGGAAGGAAGAAAGAAAGAAAGAAAGAAAGAAAGAAAGAAAGAAAGAAAGAAAGAAAGAAAGAAAGACAGGCAGAGTAGATCAGGAGGTAGGGTAGATGAAGATGCTCTGTATAGAAAATATAATTAACCTAAAAAGGGATTTATGGACTGAAAATCAAATATGAGAAAACAATGCTCTATGTGACAGAGAACCGGAGAGAAATAGGGGCAACTTGACCAGCACCTGCAGATAGGTTGGAAAGACAGGATACTTATGTGCAGTAGATAACTAGGTAAAGGCATACAACTCGAGATCAAGTCCAGGAGTGAGAAGGTTTGGAACCACTTAGGTAGCAGGTTGCTCCCTCAATCTAAAAACTGAGGGAGTTGGTGGGACCCAAAATGTGCAGCACCCTGTGGGAGTGAAAGGGGAGGAATAGCCTAAAAAAAGAAGGCAGAGGATATTGTTAATAGTGTATCAGGATTTAAAACCCACATTACTCACATTGCTCTGTTTAGATGGATTATATTCTGTTCCAGTTTGTCTACTTGTACTAGATTTGAGGGCACAGACAGCTATCCTGAAAATAGCAGGATATAGTATGGTAATCATCCTTAATTTCCTATTAACTTAATCTGAAGCCCTGTATAACTTACACTGTTTTATCATGACTGATCTTATTTGAATCTGGTTTGTTAGATTGCTATTTTGTATTGACAGATTTTATTCAAATCTGTTATGATTGATAGTATCAAGTTTGAGGGTATAGGCAACTACACTGAAGATGACAAGATTCACTAGGATATCCACTCTGGTTTGATTATTACCTGCTTTTGAAGTTTTACACTGTCTACAATGTTTTGTTTTTATTAATATTGTTATATACTGCTGCATTCAATTATACTATGCCTGATGATAAAGACAATTCTATTGAAGATAACAAAAGACAATACAGTAACCATTGTAGATCACCCTGTACTGTGGTTTCATATGACTTTTTCATTTCATGTTTTTATAGGAATTTGTTTTGTTTTGTTTTGCTATGTTTTGTTTTTCTCTCTAATACAGAAAAGATAGAAATACATGTAGAGACTCATGCATGCATAGAACCTATAAACAGTTTATGAGAACTGATTATATAATGCATGATGAAATGAACAAGTATTTTGAAGAAAAAGAAACACTATAGTACCAAGTGCTGATTCTGTAGCATCATGATGTAAAATCCAGCAAAACTATTATTTTTTGTTCAGACTGACTTTAGCCTGTTTTGTTTTGTTTAATTTCAGCATACATGAAAGTATGGACAGCTATTTTGAAGAGAATGAGAGACATGATGACAGCCATTCTTGACTTCCTTTGTCTGGTCTTGAAGACCTAAAACGCCTTTCTCATCCTGTTCAGATCAGTTCTATACTATGTTGTTTCATGTGAATTCTCAGTATGTGAAGATATGGACAACTATTTGGAAGAAAACAAGAGATAATATGACAGATAGTGAAGATCTCTGATTGTCTTGCTTTGAAATTTATGTCTCTTACATTGCTTTCTTGTGTTCTGTTTTGTTCTGTTTTGTTCTGTTTAATTTTACTCTCTTTAAAATAAAAAAAGTACAGGAGTATGGTAAAATGATGGAAACCTTGAATAAACAATGTAGAAAACAAACAAAATGCATGAAACAGATTCAAAGATATATCCAGAAAATTAAAAATTCCATTGAAATCCGGCAAAACCACTGAAACAGAACTGAAGATAGACTTTCAGACTTTGAAGATGGGATTGCACCTAGTGATCAAGAAAGGAAAGAACTCTTAAAAATAAGAAGGGACCATGAAATAACAATTCAACAGCTCAAAGGCAATGCAAAGAAAACCAATATAATACTGATAGGTCTCAATGAAAATGCAGGAGTCAACACAAATGACATTACAAAACCCATTTTAAGAAGTTATAGCAGAAAATTTCTCAAGCATAGGAAAATAATCTGATATACATATAAGTGAGGCATATAGAACTGCAAACAGCCATAACCAAAATAAATGTGCACCCAGACATATAATAATCAAGATGACAGGAATTTAGCATAAAAACAGAATCCTAAAAGCTCTTAGAGGAAAAAAAAAAGACAGACCACCTATCAAGGAAAACCCACTAGAATCACAGCCAACATCTCAACACAAACCCTCAAGTCAAAAAAAGCTTGGAGTAAGTATTTCAAGCCCTGATGAAAACAACTTTCAACCCAGATTGAGGTACCCTGAAAAAACTATCTCTCAAAATTAATGGAGAAAAAAATACTTCCATAACAAAGAACAACTGAAGAAATTGATGTACACCAAGCAAACCCAAGAAAGAGTACTGAAAGATATTCTAGATAGAGACAAAAATGACAAGAAGTCCCAAAACAACAACAAAAAGAAACCACCAGGCAGGGCAAGCAATTAAACAAAGGGCAAAAGAAAGAAACCAACAACAAGAAAACAAAATGACAAAGACAAACTCAATACATATCAATTATAACCATCAATGTAATGGCCTCAATTCACCAAGTAAAAGAAATAGATTGGCAGAAAGGATCAAGAACCAAGATCTAACAATATGCTGTATATATGAAACATATCTAACTCAAAAAAACACATAGACTGAAAGTCAAAGGATGGAAAACAGTATTTCATGTGACAGGAACCCAGGGGCACTATTGTGTTGGCAGACAATGTGAACTTCAAACCAAAAATGATCAAGAGAGATAAACAAGGTCACTGCCTACATTAGAGCTAAAATTCAGGAAGTGACAACAATAATAAATATATATGCACCATATATGGGAGCACCAAACTATATAAGACAAATACTAACTGACATAAAAAATCAAATAAGCACAATTGTAACAAGGGACCTTAATACCCCATTATCACAGATAGATCAACTAGAAACCACCCAAAAAGTCACCAAAGAAATAATAGAATGGAATCAAACCTATGAACAAATGGAATCTTGAAGACATAGTGGTAGGCAAAGAGTTCATGAACAAAATGAAAACTACATGAGAAGTACTTCAAAGAATCAACAACTGGGATCTCATCTTGTTAAAAAGTTTTTGCATATCAAAAGTAATCACTAACAAAGTGAAAAGAAAATCCACAGAATGGGAAAGAATTTTAGCCAGCAACCCCTCAGACAAAGGACTTATATCTGAAACATATAAAAAATTGAAAAACATCAGGCCCCCCAAATTCAAAGACCCTCTCCAAAAATGGGGATCTGAGATGAACACACAGTTCTCAAATGAAGATATACAAGTGGCAAATAAATACATGAAGAAATGTTCACCATCACTGGTCATTTGAGAAATACATATTAAACAATCCTGAGATTCCATCTCACTCCAGAAAGAATGGCTGTCATCAAAAAATCAACCAATAACAAATGTTGGTGGGACTGTGGGGAAAAAGGAACCCTTCTCCACTGTTGGTGGAAGTGTAGACTGGCACAACCACTATGGAAATCAGTGTGGAGATTCCTTAGAAAACCAGGATTGGAGGTGCCATTTAATCCAGCTATTCCCCTCCTGGGTATCTTCCCAGGAGAATTAAAAGCATCATACCACAGTGATATATGCATACTCATGTTTATAGCAGCACAGTTTATAACAGCTAAATCTTGGAAACAACCGAAATGCCCATCAATGGGGGAATGGATAAAAAAAAGATGTGGTATTTTTAATACAATGGAGTATTAATCATAAAGAAGGATCAAGGCATTAGTATATAAATGGATGCAGCTATGGACCATACTTACAAGTGAAATAAATCATACTCACATGTGTAAATATTGTATTGTCTCCCTAGTGTGAATTTTTAAAAAAGAGTAAATCAGATCCAAATGTACAGTGGATATTGTGAAAATGAAAGGGAAAGAAAATGCTCAAAAGGAAAGAAAAACTGGGAGAGGGGAAAGGAGAAAAGAAAAAAGAGAAAAGATTATATGCATACATATGTATATAAATATATATTGTATATATTTACATACATACAAGATAGATAACTATACTGCTAAGCTCTGCTCATCAAAAAGAACAAATTGTGTTATCATTTTCTATTTGATCATTTTTATGCCTAAATTTTATAATCTGAGCAACCACTTTCAAGACAACAATATGCAATATATTAACATGTTAATTTCCTATTTTTCCCTCTTCAAAAATGGGCATCTGAGATGAACATACAGTTAAGCAAGATATAAGTAGATTAATAAAAGAAATGCTAACCACCGCTCCAGAAGACACAGATGGAAGAATGGAGGAACACAAAAGAAGGAGAGAAATGTTTGATGAAAAATACAAAAAAAGCCTAGAATATATGAAGCAGATTCAAAGAGATTACCAGGAAACTAAAAACTACATTGAAAGCTGCCAAAACTGCTTGAAAGAAACTAAGGATAGACTATCAAAACTTGAAGACAGGTTCACAATGTGTGATCATGAAAGGAAAGATCTCTTAAAAATAACAAGGAAACTGGCAGTAACAATACAAAGGTTAGAAGATGACAAGAGGATCTATAAATTAAGAATAAAACATGTGAATGAAGAAGCAGGAGTAAAAACAAAGGAATTACAGGGGCTATTCGCAGAAATAATTAAGGAAAACTTCCCAAGCATAGGAAAAGGAAATGATATGCAGATGTATGAAGCATACAGAACTCCAGCCACCTACAACCAAAACAGAGCTACACCCAGACACATAATAATCAAGATCTCAGAAATTCAATATAAGAACAGAATATTAAAAGCCATCAGAGAAAAGAAACAGATCACCTATAAAGGAAAAACCATCAAAATCACAGCAGACTTTTCGACACAGACCATCAGGTCAAGAAGAGCTTGGACTGAAGTAATTCAAGCCCTGAAGGAGAACAACCTCCAGCCCAGATTGATGTATCCTGCAAAACTCTCTCTAGAAATTAATGGAGAAGCAAGATGCTTCCATGACAAAGAGGAATTGAGAGAATTTGTGAGCACCAATCCAACCCTACAAAAAATACTGAAGGACATTTTAGGGAGAGAGAACAAGAATACAAGCATCTCAGGAACAGTGGCAGAGAGGCCTCAGTGAATGAGGCAGGCCACAGTGGAGTGGAACAGAAAAATAGACAACCAATGACAGAAAAACAGAATAGTAGAAATAAGGCAGAGAACATTGGCTGTAATCTCTAACATAGATGTCCTTGATATACTAACAAAAGAAACACAGACAGAGTAGATCAGGAGATAAGGTCCACTGAGATGCTCTGTATTGGAAACATCATTAACCTGAAAGAGGGTTTATGATCAGAAAGTCAAACATGAGAAAATAATGCTCTATGTGACCGGGAACCAGAGAGAAATAGGGGCAACTCGACCAGCACCTGCAGATAGGTTTGAAAGACAGGATACTTTTGTGCAGTAGAGAACTACTCAGCTATATTGAAGGAAAACCTTGAGGCTTTTATAGGTAAAGGAATACAACTCTAGATCAAGCCCAGGAGTCAGAAGGTAAATAACAGGTTGCTCCGTCAATCTAAAAACTGAGGGAGTTAGTGGGACCCAAAGTGTGCAGCACCCTGTGGGAGTGAAAGGGGAGGAATAGTCTAAAAAAAAGAAGGCAGAGGATATTGTTAATAGTGTATCAGGATTTAAAATCTACATTACTCACACTGCTCTGTTTAGATGGATTATAGTCTGTTCCAGTTTGTCTACTTCCACTAGATTTGAGGGCACAGACAGCTATCCCAAAAATAGCAAGATATATTATGGTAATCATCCTTAATTTCCTATTAACTTAATCAGAAGCTCTGCATAACTTACCCTGTCTGACTATGACTGATCTTATTTGAATCTGGTTTGTTAGATTGCTGTTTTGCATTGACTGATTTTGTTTGAATCTGTTATGATTGATAGTATCAAGTCTGAGAGTATAGGCAACTACACTGAAGATGACAAGATTCACTAGGATACCCACTCTGGTTTGATTATTACCTGCTTTTGAAGTCTTATAATGGGTCCAATGTTTTGTTTTTATTGTTACATACTGCTGAGACATCATAGTAACCATTGTAGATCACCTTGTATTGCAGTTTTATATGACTTTTTCATTTCATATTTTGTTTTGTCTTGCTTTGTTTTGTTTTTCCCTCTAATACAGAAAAGATAGATATACATGTAGAGACTCATGCATGCATAGAACTTATAAACAGTTTATGAGAACCAACTATATAATGCATGATAAAATGAGCAACTACTTTGAAGAAAAAGAGACATTACAGTACCCAGTGCTGATTCTGTAGCGTCATGATATGAAATCCAGCAATATTATCATTCTTTGTTCAGAGTTATTTGAGCCTGTTTTGTTCTGTTTAAGTTCAACATACCTGAAGGTATGGACAGCTATTTTGAAGAGAATGAGAGGCACTATGACAGCCATTCTTAGCTTCCCTATTGTCTGGTCTTGAAGACCCAAAAAGCCTTCCTCATCCTGTTCAGATTAGTTCCATACTATGTTGTTTCGTGTGAATTCTCTGTATGTGACAATATGGACAACTATTTGAAAGAAAGCAAGAGTCAATATGATAGATAGTGAAGATCTCTGATTGTCTTGCTTTGAAATTTATGTCTCTTACATCGCTTTCTTGTGTTCTGTTTTGTTCTGTTTAATTTTACCCTCTTTAAAATAAAAAATAAAAAAAACAAAAATTTTTTTGTTTCAAAAGATACTGTCATTAATCCCAATACTCAGGAGCTGAGGCAGGAAGATCATTGTGAGTTCAAGACCAGCCTGGGCCACAAAGTGAGCCCAAGTCCAGCCTGAAATGCATAGTAAGACTCTGTCTCAAAAAGACCAAAAAATTAAAAAAAAAAATAGTGAATGAAGGAAAAATACCTGAAAGTCATATATCAGATAAGACATTTGTATCTAGAATATGCAGAAACCTTGCAACTCAATTAAAAAGTGAGTAAAGGATTTAAATAAATATTTCTCTGAAGAAGATATACAAGTGAACAGTAATTACATGAAAAGATCCTTGCATCTGTGTCGTTCAGAGAAACTTGACTCAAGCCCACAGTGCCATCATACTCCATATTCGGCAGGATGGTGATTACTGAAAATGTAGACAATGGCAACTGTTGGCAAGAATGTAGAGAAAATGAAATCATACACACTCCCAGCAGGAATGTAAAGTGATGACACAACTCTGGGAAATCAGGCATAATCTGGCAATTCCTCAAAAGATTATAACCACAGCTGCCATGACTCGGTGATTTCACTTCTAACTCTAACCCTAAGAGAAATAAAAACGTATGCGCAGAAAAACCGGCACATGAATATTTATAGCAGCATTAGTAATAATGGCCAAGAAGTATAAGGATCTAAATTCCAACAATGGATAAAACAGATTAATAAAATGAGAAATATCTGTGCCATGGAATGTTGTTTAATAATGAGGAATGATATAGTGACTCATGCTGCAACATGGAAAAACCTTAAAAACATCATGCTAAATAAAAGAAGCCATACAGACATGCATGTACAGACATGTCCGTAATAGACGATCTATAGAAAAAGGAAGTACTTCAGTGTTCCAGGGCTGGCAATGGGCTGGGGTGCAGGCTTGTTGCAGAAACCCCATACTGAACTGAAAGGAGGACACTTGTACTGAGGAGTTTGCAAGGTAACAAATTCTTACACTAGGGGGCGGGTGGGAGTCCATTCCAAATCATTATCCCTCACCAAGAGTGAAACATAAACTTACCTACATTTTGTAAGCAGGAAGTACAAAAACTGATAGCAGGTTATCATATAATTGGTTACGTGAATTAAGTCATACATTGTCGGTAGAATTGACTAAAGGGAATTGTTTATTATGAGGTGGGGAAATTCTGGAAAGTGGGGTACTGAGCAGGGTGGGTAGAGTTAAGTGTGTCCTTGACTGGGCCATTTTGTCCTGGGTAGAAAGTCCTTGAAACATACTAGAAAAACAGGCTATATTCTTAGTGGGGAAAATTTAGTCCTTGCAGCTGGACTGGGACAGGCTGACCTGTACCAGGCTATCTATGAAAAGCAGCTGGACACAGACAGTCAAGGCTGACTAGCTTTAGCAATTTAATTATGTGACAGGAGGGGTGAGCACATCTTGTCTCAATACAGTAACAGGTTACTAATTGATTTTTGAAATGTCTTGCTATAAAATTTCCCTTATAGGCTGACTGCTAAAAGTATGACATTTCTTTTTGGAGTGATGAAGAAAATGTTCTAAAATTGTGCAGATAGTTGCACAATTCAGTGAATATAAGAAAAACCATTGAATTTTATGCTCTTAGTGTATGAGTTTTATGGTGGGTTATATCTCAATGCAGTTGTGAGGGAAAAAAAGAAAAGAAAAGAAGAAAATGAAGCCATGCCTGAGGCCTGCTCTGTGTCTGGTCCTGGGCCTCAGGTGTAAAACTTATCTCCCTGTTTTGTAGATTACAGTGAGGTGGGTAGGAGTCAGAGTCGTGGAGGTTTTGCAGGGCATCCATGACCAGATGCACACTCTATGAGTTCAGTAGAGTGGACTCAGATAAAATTCTTTGAGAAATTCTTATTTATGTTTACAGAAGTCTTTCTGGTCACGTGGACTTTGTCAGCCAGAACCAAGCTAATTCATGAAGCTTGACTTTAGCAACAAAAATACTTATGGGAGAAAATTACCCAGGAGAGACCAACCAGGAAGAAAGGCTGGTTAAGCCAAAGACAGTAAAACTTCCAGAATTTCCAAATCAGAAGACACCAGAGTTCATCTAATCTAACCCAGAGGTTTTGTCAGACACCACTTTGTACATATGCAGCATTGATGTGAATACATAAAATACCTAACTACTCACCCAACTGAGTATAAAAGTATAAAAATTACTCACCCCACAACCAGCATCTCTCCTCTATTGAAAAGGGAACTCATCTCTCTAAATTATGTTGTCTGAGAATCCCAAAAGCAGAATTTTAGTTGATGACAAGCACACGTGAGTGTCTAATGTGGAGATGTTCTGCTACTGTAATAATCCTACAGCACTCAGTGAGAAGCTACACAGTGTGCCTATTGTATGCACGCAGACCACTGGTTCGAGAAAATTTATGAATCTCATCTCATCACATTAGTGATCAAATTATTGAGAAGTTTGTAATTATTGATCAAAATTATCAAGGAGTTTATACTTAGACACAGATCTCTGAAGCTTTAAACAGATTCTGTTAAAATTTTGTTCCCGTGACCTATTGATGGGCATTGAGAAGCCTAACCCCAAAAGAAGCCTCCTTCTCATGGGGATAAAAGGTGATCTGAATCAGAAACTAAGATCAGCTTTCAAGTTTGTTGCAGTTACAGTGCTCCCAAGAGCAGCATCAAATAGGACTGGGCAATATTTGCAGGTGGTACTTTTTCAGGAGTCCCTCCCCTCATGTTCAATCACTCTAGAATATGTTCTCTGTCCATGTTCAAATCTGCAAAATAAAATTTTGCCTTTGGAAGGTATCTTAGTTAGTTGTCTAATTGCTGAGACAAAATACCAGCACCCAAAGTTAAAAGAGGACTGGTTTATTTGGGTCACAGTTTGTAGAGGTTTCAGTTCATAGTTGGCTGGCTCCAAGGCAGGGTGGCTTGGCAGACAGAGGGGTATTGCAGAGGAGAAACAGTTCATGGCCAAGCAGGGCAGGCAGAAAGCAGTGAGCAAACGGCCAAGGATGACCACACCAGCCCTTAGGGACCATTCACACCCACCATCTCAGCATCACACATTCCAGACCCAGCCACCTCCAAAGCCCCACCTACAACTGCATGAGGCTTTGGAGAGACAGCTAGACACAAACCGTAACAAAAGCTAAGTACTGTCTCTGCTCAGCATCGGCTTCATGCACGTAACTCAGACAGTTCAACCTGCCAAGAACTTTTTAAGATTTGATTTGTTATATTAATATGTTAATAACCCCACATACATAAGACCCCTTATGGAATAACTCTTCAAAAACCAAGACAGTTTTATAGATATTTAATAATATGTGCTATCTGCTTAAGGATTTCTAATCTTCATTTAAAATATTAAGTAAAATGACTAGCAATAATAGGAGTTATTATGACTAGTCACTACCTCCCTCACCTTAATTTACAATTTACCAGAGATGTTTCCAAATAATCATTGGATCCTTGCACACCCATTGGTTGGAGTG
>PVJX010011636.1:0-52887 GCA_004027295.1 Dolichotis patagonum | reverse complement strand
ACAAATAGTCCATGTCCAGGATTCTCTCTGGTCTCACTAGTAGCCAGCCTGTGAGGGCAGAGTCCCAAATCGTGCTGCTCTATCCCAGCAAGCCAGCAGTTGCTTTATGGTGGAGTAGTGGAAACCTCAGCAGGCCTGGGCTGAGACCAGACTCACTGGGCTTGGCACAGTGCAGACAGTTTCCACGGGCCTGCGTCCAGCTAGGAGCTGCTGGAAGCAGCTTGCAGCAGTTTTGGTTTGTGGGCTTATCCAGTCGACTCCAAAATGGCTCCCAGCCAATTGCTCTCTCTCGCTGGAGGACTGAGTACTCAGCACTAACCAGCAGCCAGTGCAGTCCTCCAGGTCCACAGCTCCCTTCCACTGCTATGTCTCTGTCTGCAGAGGCCCCTGGGGTCACCCTGGTTACCGTCACCGTCACTGTGTGTCCCCAGGTTCGAGCAGCTCCTTTGGTGCAGTGAGTCTTATCTCAGGAAGAAGGCGCTGCCAGCTACTGTCTTCTTCTTCGTTGAAGTTTTTCTTTTCACTGTCTCTGTGGGCTTCAGTTCACACTTCAGCTACTTCCTGGGTCCAGGGGACCCACTGCCTTCCTTCATTTCTTCCTCATCATGCTGTATTCCAGCATTTGGACGATGACTCAGGCTGTTTACTTTGCTGCTTACCACTCCACCATCCTGTAATATATATTTGACTTTAACTCTGAATATCTTATTTAAGACCATTGACAAACTAGAACATTAATCAAAAGAGAGAAAAGCAGTGGGATAGAGACTGCTGATTGCCTACCTAGTGTCTGTTCTTTCTTTGTCTTTCTTTCTTTCTTTCTTTCTTTCTTTCTTTCTTTCTTTCTTTCAGACAGGGTCTCGATATTTGGTTCAGGATGGCCTTGGGCTCACTTTGTAGCCCAGGCTGGTCTCGAACTTGCAATGATCTGTCTCCCTCAGCTTCTCAAAGGCTAGAGTTACAGGAGTATGCCACCACGCCTGGCTTCCTTTTCTTTCGTAGTAACGTAAATACTCCTCTATGCGCACCATTGAGCCCAGTTGTAAATGACATTTTCTAGTAGCTGTAAACAGAGGTCTTTGGGCAGGGCTTCTAGGAAAGTGCTTTAAAGGAGATGGTCTCATCTGGGAAACGTCAGAGGAGCTCTCATCCCTTCCTCCTTTCTTCTGCGTTAGACATGAATATGATTTCCGAGTTTTAATGTTCAACTTTAGGCCATTAAATGACTTTGACCAATGACACCATGAGGCAAAAGTAGAATGAACAAGAGTTCTTGGTGACGATACAGTAGCCAATTTGTCTTCAATTACCTCCTCCTCTGATGAGTCCTCTAATGAGAGAAAAACCTCTTTTTCTGTAAACCAAAGGTGTTTTTCTTTATCGTCTCCTTTCTTCTTTTTTCTTTTTTTGTGGTACTGACAGTTGAACAGAGCTACATCCTCAGCCCTTTTATAATTTTGAGACAAATCCTTGCTTAGTTATGAAATTGCCTAGCCTGCGCCCAAACTTGTATTTCTCCTGCCTCAGCTTCCCAAAGTGCTGGGATTACAAGAATGTGTCATTATGTCCAGTACCAGAGGTATTTTTCTTGTGCAGTTGAACCAATGCTTCCAGAGGGTCATTCCACTAAGTGGAGTAAGGCTGATTTTGGAGGCTACCCTTAGCAGTGGCTTCTTTGCAAATGGAAAAGAGGTTGTAGAACCAGCTGGTTTGGAGCTCCCATTTTACATGAAAGGGAGATATTTTTGAAAAAAGTTCAAACGCAGATAGAACATAATCCTTGAGAGTGCCTTTCTCAACTTGATTCTGAAAAAATAACCATCCTTTTTATATGTGTGACCAAAGAGAAAAGTAATAAAACTGTTGAGTAAAGTAATAGAACTGTTACTATTCAGTTCAGAGAAAAGTAATAGAACTGTTGAGTCTACTCAAAGAAGGAATAATTTGAGTTTTCATAGTAGAAGGTTACCTGTGAAATAATCATGATGCTATAGGTTTAAAAATTTCAAATCCCTAGACTGAGTGAAATTTAGAAGGGATTATTATGAAAAAGAAGCATTCTGAAAGTGGGAAAAGCTTTTGGAAAATAAAAGCACTAATATTGAACTACAATAAGTAACAACAGGAAAAATAGATTGCACGCTCCAGAAAATAATGCTGGTAATCTTGAAAACTAGTCCAAATGATATTACAGAATTATGAGACCTGGTATATGTTAATTGGCATTCTAGACAAAAAGAACAAAGAATAGTGCATAAGTAATCAAGAAATACAGAAAGTACTGAAAATGCTGCTAAACTAGAATTGTACTTTTAAAAGAATTTGTCAAATAAGATTAGTGAAGGCTACCTGAGGTTCTGCCTGTCATGAAGGACATGCTAACTATCCAGACCAGGAAGTTTATGACCAACTGACCTCTTCAAAGGAAACAAGTGTTCATTGATGGCTTTCATCCTGGGAAAGCAAAATACCCAAGACAGAAATTTGGGGGAAACTCGCCAGTTTACAAGGCCCACACCAGGTGTCACTTTGTCTTTTGATTCAAAATCTATTTTGGTGTTAGCAAGACTACTGGTTTTGGCATGATTTACGATTCCTTGGATTATGTGAAGAAAAATGAACGTATGAGAAGAAAAAGCTTAAGGAAACAGTGAAAGGAGTGCAAGGAAAGATTGAAGAAAGTCAGAGGGACTGTAAAGGCCAGTGTGGATGCTGGCAAAAAGTGAGCTGGAGATAGGAGAGCAGCCAGCGGAGTGAAGATTCTTCCGTGCCTTACTGTGGTGATTGTGCACGCTTTTCACAAGAGAATTAATAAACTAAAAACCTCAAAAAAAGTTTAGTGAAATATTAATGATCTTAGTGATGTTCAAGGATAAGAGGGAAAACACTCCTCCAAGTATTCAGTGAGTGGGGAACCAAGTGGTTTGCAAAGGAAAGATAATCAGGTTGGTTTGTAGGCGGTTTCTGTTTAATAAAAAATCCCAAATCAGAGAACTGCAGATTTTTTATTTATAGACTAGTAAGAAAATTTGGTGTTATTATCAGTTCTTTTCCCTCTCTTCCTTCTGTCCCTGCTTTCTTCCCTCTGTTCCCCTTCCTCTCCACCCTCCCCTTTTCTCTTCCCGAGACACAAGGTTATTTTGCTTTAGTTAAATTATACTATCCTTTTTTTGGTTATATCAAGGATGAGTGAAAACTATCACAAATGGCTCCAGCGTTGGAGTTGGGAAATATGGTAGGTGGCATTGGTCTTTCTACAAGGTTGAGAGAGAAAAGCATGTGAGCTCAGAAGTTTGTATCTTGTCATTCATGTCCAAAGACAAAAGAGACACTTCCAGACAGATAGTTTCAGGTACTTTATTAGATTTATTAGATTTTTGGAATAGAACCCATGGAAATACTCTTTAGAATAAATAATAAACTTGATTTAGTAGGTTAATATTAAACTTTGTACCTTACAGAAGAGATTTTGAGTATCTATAAATAGCTATTAAACCAAAGTCATAAAAAGAACAAAAATAGAAGCTTAGTAGTTCATTTTAAGCATTTATTGTAGTCCTGCTCTGTGCTAGGGAGAAAACTCCTAGTTGCAGTGAGAGATAAGGTGGTGTGGTTTTTGCCCTAATGGAGTTTACAGTCTAGCAAGATACAAAGATACAAAATAACCAGGTTGTTACAGTGCAGTGTGATGGGTGCTGTGTGGGCGGACTGCAGCATACAAGTGATGCAGGAGCTCTTAACCCAGACTAAGGGGAGGGGAGCAGGCAGATTTGGCTTTCTGAAAAAGGAACATTTGACTTGGGAAAATAAGAGCAAGAAATTGGGAAGATATCAGATTAGTTATTTGCAGAGGATATAAAATAAGAGAAACAGATGACACTGGAGAGATAAGCAGAGATAGTATTGTGCAGAATCTTTTTTTTTCTTTTGTACCAGGAATCGAACTCATGCCTTTGCTCTTGCCTATCATGGTAGTTGGGCTTTCTTCCTAAGAAAGTTATTAAAAGATGTTAATAATCAGATGGATTGATAGGTAGCAGGGTCGAGAGCCTTTTTGAGAGCGACAACTCAGACATTAGAATTTAATGCCATGGAGAAGACCAGATGAAAGGAGAGGGATTCTCACGACCCAGGAAGAAACTGAGGAAAAAGAAAAAGAAAAAGAAAGAAAAGAAAAAACGTGGACTGAAGGCTGGAGCTAGACGCGTTCTCACCCGAGCCGGTCCCACGCTGTGCTGGGTGCCTTGGAGTCGGACGACTCCCGGTGGCGCTGAAGTCGCAGTGGCACTGAGACCGGGGCTTGGTGAGCCCAAGGCCCTTGGCGGGAGGATGCGCCGCAACGGAGAGCAGAACCGGCGTGGAGGGGTGCACTGACCCGCGGTGAGTGCTAGGACTTTGGTCCTGCGGGGTGTGTGTGTGTGTGTGTGTGTGTGTGTGTGACCAGCTGGACAACATACTGGAGTTGGATAGGACAGGTCTGAACCTGGAACTGCAGTGGCGTCAGTCGGCTGCTCCTGGCCCAAAGCAGACCAGTGGGATCTGCTGGGCTGGGTCATGTTCCTGGTCTCGACCCAATAGACGGGCAAAACTGTCCCAAACCTGTGATGTCCGCATGGCACAGACTAACGTGGTGAAGGCACTTGCTGGCCCCTGCATGCACCTCAAAGATGAACAGCAAGCTGGAGAGGGCAGCAATTCCCTAGCTAGCATGCTTCAGAAAAACTGTAAGCAATAGGGAAAGGCTATGAGACCGCCACCATATAGCTGTCTGAAAGAAACCAGAAACATAAGAGAAAGAAACAACAAAAAGCTTCCAGCCACTGACCCAGGGAAAATAAGTCCAGGAGAGGTAAATACAGAAGCGATCAAGGGCAGCAAACATGCAGTATCAGACATGGCATCAGCTGACATAAAGAAATATCTTCGTGACCTCATTGATGAACTTAAAACTGAAATTCTAATTCAAGTGAAGCAAGATATAAGAAGATTAATAAAAGAAATGCTAAGCACCTCTCAAGAAGATACAGATGGAAGGATGGAGGAACCCAGAAAAAGGAGAAAAACCTTTGATGAAGAATATAAACAAAATCTAGAATACATGAAACAGATTCAAAGAGATTACCAGGAAATTAAAAACTCCACTGAAAGCTGGCAAAATTGCGTGACAGAAACTGACGTTAGACTTTCTAAACTCGAAGATATATTTGCAATGTGTGATCACGAAAGGAAACATCTCTTAAAAATAACAGGGAACCAGGAAGTAACAGTACAAGATGACAAGAGAAGATCCATAACTTAAGAATAAAAAATGCGAGCGAAGAAACAGCAGTAAACACAAATGAAATACAAAAGCTATTCACAGAAATAATGAAGGAAAACTTCCCAAGCATAGGAAAAGGAAATGATATTCAGATAGATGAGTCATACAGAACTCCAGCCACCTACAACCAATACAGAGCTACACCCAGACATATAATAATCAAGATCCCAGAAATTCATCACAAGAACAGGATATTAAAAGTGGTCAGAGAAAAGAAACAGATCACCTATAATGGAAAACCCATCAAAATCACAACAGACTTCTTGACACAAACCATCAAATCAAGAAGAGCTTGGAGGGAAGTATTCCAAGCCCATAAAGAAAATAACCTCCAGCCCAGATTGATGAACCCTCTGAAACTGTCTCTCAAAATTAATGGAGAAACAAGGTGTTTCTGTGACCAAGAAGAACTGAGGGAGTTTGTGACCACCAATCCAAACCTACAAAAAATACTGAAGGACATTCTAGAAAGAGAGAAAAAAATCACCAGGATTCCAGGAACAGTGGCAGAGAAGCCTCAATGAACAGGGCAGACAGTGTAATGAAGGAGAAAAGTAGACAACCAGTGGCAGAAAAATAGCAGAGACAAGGCAGAGAAGGTTGGCTGTAAACTCTTAACACAGATGGCCTTGATACACTAACAAAAAGTAACACAGGCAGAGTAGATCAGGAGGTAGGGTCCATTGAGATGCTCTGAATAGGAAATATAATTAACCTGAAAGAGAGTTAATGAACCGAAAGTCAAAGATGAGAAAACAATGTTCTGTGTGACAGGGAACCACAGAAAAATAGGGAAGCTCGTCCAGCAGCTGCAGATAGGTTGGAAAGTCATGACACTTCAGTGCAGTAGAGAACTACTCAGCTATAAGCAAGGAAAACCTTGAGGCTTTAGTAGATAAAGGAATACAGCTCAAGATCAAGCTCAGGGGTAAAAAGGTTCAGAACTACTTAGGTAGATAGCGGGTTGCCCCCCTAATCTAAAAACTAAAGGAGTTAAAGAGACCCAAAATGTACAAAGCACCCTGTGAAAGCAAAAGGGGAGAAACTGTCTAAAAAAGGAAGGCAGAGGACATTGTTAATAGTGTATCAGGATTTAACATGCACATTATTCTTATCGTTCTGTTTAGTTTGATTTTATTCTGTTCCAGTCTGTCTACTTGTACTAGATTTGAGGGCACAGACAGCTATCCCAAAAATAGCAGGATATACTATGGTAACTATCCTTAATTTCCTATTAACTTAAACTAAAGCCCTGCTGTACTTACAACTGTCTTACTATGACTGATCTTATTTGAATCGGATTTGAATTAGATTGCTGATTTTATTTGAATCTGGTATGCTTGATAATATCAAGTCTGAGAGTAGAGGCAACTACTCTGAAGACGACAGGATTCAAGAGCATATCCATTCTGGTTTGATTAACTGCTTTCGAAGTCCTATAATGTCTCCAGTGTTTTGTTTTTATTAGTATTGCTATGTACTGCTATGTTCAGTTATACTATGCCTGATGATATGGACAATTCTATTGAAAATAACAAGAGATAACATAGTAACCATTGTAGATCACCTAGAATTGTGGTTTCATGTCTTTTTTGTTTTGTGTTTTTTTAGGAATTTGTTTTGTTGTCTTTTTTTGATTTGGTTTTCCCTCTAATACAGAAGAGATAGGTATACATGTAGAAACTCATGCATGCATAGAACTTCTAAACAGTTTACGAGAATCGATTATATAATGCATGATGTAATGAACAGATACTTTGAAGAAAAAGAGACACTAAGATACCCAATGCTAATTCTGTAGCATCATGATATAAAATCTAGCAATACTATTATTCTCTGTTCAGAGTGATATTATTCTGTTTTCTTTTGTTTAATTTCAACATATGTAAAGGTATGGACAGCTGTTTTGAAGAGAATGAGAGACATTATGGCAGCCATTGTTGACTTCCCTATTGTCTGATCTTGAAGACCTAAAATGCCTTCATCATCTTGTTCTGATCAGTTTAATATTATTTTGTTCGGTATGAATTCACTGTGTGTGAAGATATGGACAACTATTTGCAAGAAAATGAGATAATATGATAGTGAACATCTCTGGTGGTCTTGCTTTGAAATCTGTGTTTCTTAAATTGTTTTCTTATGATCTGTTTTGTTCTGTTTAATTTTACCTTTTTTAAAAAAAGATGTTAATAGTAAAAAAGCGATATTATCTGGTTTATTTTGGGGGACGATCACTCAGGCTATAATGTAAATGAAAAAAAAAACAGGTAAAATTTAAGGTAGGGAGATCAATGTATTCATATGTTTATTATTTTTCTTTAGGGTTTCTTTAGGGTCTATATACTTCTGGTTGCCCAGGCTGGCCTCAAACTCATGGTGATCCTCCTGCCTCAGTCTCCTGAGTGCTGGGATTACAGGTGTGTGGCACCATGTCCAGCTATATGTTTATTCTGATAAATATTTAAGTCAGAGGTGATATGAGGATGGCTACAAAAGGATCACAGGGATTGAGAGAAGTAGATAGACTTAAGAAGACTTAGGATTTGATATCAGCATCTGGAAAAAACTAAGTAAAGAGAATGGCAAAGGAGAGGAACCAGGTTTCTTATTTTTGAGGAGTGAGGTTATAGGTAAAAGACTAGGACAGGGAAAAGGCTAGAATAAACTATGTAGTATTGGATTACAGTTAGAGATGTCAGTGTGAAACTCATGTTTAATTTAGTTACAGGTAGAGAATTAAAGACAGACATATATATATATGGCCTACTGGATTGATGTACATTGATTTCCTAGCGCTGTCTGCTAAGAGGGTCTAGTAGGCAGTGATACCCAGTAGCATGAGCATGAGCACTACACCTAGCACTCCAGTTTGGTTGTAGTGTTTTTCACTAAAAAGAACCAAGGCTTCCTGGGAAGTGGATGATTCTAGGGATGGGGCAAGGAATATGCAAACTGAACCTAGAATATCTTCTAGTGCCAGTAAATAAAATGCCCCAAACCCAAAAGAATGGGAAAAAGATGCAGAAGCCAATCTGAAAGAGTACAGCCAGTGACCAAAGCTGTAACAATTTGAGCAACAAAATAATAGCATTAGATTATAACCCAACCAAAAAGTGAATATTCCTGAGCATATTGGACTCATTACATGATTGAAGTAATAGATGATCCCATTTGTTTACTAATCTCATACAGAAAATTTCAAATAATTTGTGAAACTGTTTATCCCCTTGCAAGGAAGTGGAACCTAACTCCCTATTCCTTGAATGTGCATGTAGGTAACTAAGAAAATGGTTAGTTGAATAGAGGCTGTTTAAAATCAGCTAAGTCAAACACCAAGATATTTTCATGGGCTATAGCATTAAATAATATTGGTGGTCTGAATGACAGCAGTTCTAGGGGACTTTTGGGCTCATAATGTATATGATTATAACTTTAACTGACTTCATAGAATTTATAGAACATATATTCTGTATGTTCTTTTTAAAGGTTTAATGAGAAACTGTTATTTAGTGTCTGTCAAAAGCCACTTAAAACCTCAAATATGAGGAAGATCGTCTATTGAATATCTCAATTATGCATTCATCTAGTTTCTTGTATTAGGTCTTAAGAGAACAAAAATATCAAGATCCTGTCATCTTGGTCTTTCTTGACGTGAAAATGCCTCAGCTTGTCTCTGAATTAATGATATGCCATCTGCCTGTAAAGAATCTGTCTCTAAGAAACATAATTTGAATGATGTGCATTTTCTACAAGTGTATTTGAAACTATAGTCCACTGAGTTCGTTGTTCTTTGTAAAAGTTCATACAGTTCAGATACAGAATTTACACATTTTCTCTTTTCAAGACATGAAAACTTATAACCTGGAAAATGTAGACCCAAGTTTGACTCAGTGTTTGTAATCTGCTGATCTCAGGAGCTGTTTTAGTTGCCTATTTCTTCTGTGTATCAAATCACTGCAGAACTTTTAGTGATTTAAAACAATGATTTATTATGTTTACAATTCTGTGCATCAGGGGTTTGGCTAGGGGATTCTTTTTCTTCATGGCATTAGCTAGGATTCTGTAGCTGGGCTGGGCTGAGCTGGGTTGGCCAGTGTATGGCCTCCCTCACTTCTTACACTTCAGTGTGCCTCCGTGTGGCCTCCCCATAGCACTGGGGTGTTGGTGTGCTTGGATTTCTGTCTTTCAAGAGGGAGAAGGGGACCCTCCCAGTCCTGCTGGTCTCTGAAGTTTAAGAATATTTTTCCCACCATACCCAGCTTGTCAGAGCAAGTCACAAAGACCCACCAAGATTTAAGGGGCTGGGAAATGAAGTCCCATCTCTTGCTGGGTGGCATGATACGTGCAAACTGGGAAGAAAGGCAGCCATCATTGGAGAATAGTATGTAACATCTGCCACAGTGTCTAATCTCTTTACTTTTATTCACATGGTTTTAATCCTTTTTTGCCTTGTATTTTAACTTGTAACCAATTTAAGTCCTCTTAGAAGTATAACAGGTTAGAGAAAAAATCATTACTTTAACTTAAAGTGTTTAGGATAATGAGAAGCCCTGCTAAAATGCTTTTTATTGTCACTCACCGTAATTTATCTTGGATTAGTAAGTATCTGAGCTTGCTTAGTTGAAAATCTTCCAATACGTCTTTACTTAGTAAAGCTACTTTATGGGAAGTTACTGCTTCACCTTAGTCTTCCCTGATCTGGGAAGTTTACTGATACTGTATCAGTCAGGGTTTACTAGAGAAACAGATATAACACAAGGTATACAAATATATAAGAAATTACAAGATTGGTTTGCAATGGTCAGCCACAAAGTCAGATGAGGGAGCTTGCAGAGGGTGTCTGCACACTGGAGGCTGAAGGGTCCAGCCCAAGGGTTGGAGCTCACTGCAGTGCCCTGTGCAAGTCTGTGTCAAGAGGCCGATGGTCTGCGATGGAGCACTGAAGAATCTACAACCGAAGTATGAAGAGTCCCAGGCAGAAGCCTGACAGTCTGTGCCAGAAGCCAGGAGATGATGTCCAAGCTGAAGGTGAGGACTGGAGCTCCTCTGAAGGACCAGCAATCAGTCCCTGCCCCTTAGCCTTTTATTGTATGCAGGCTGTGTGTAGCAGTCACACAATGTGAAAGGGGCCCTTCTCTTGCAGAGGCTGAGGATGTTACAAACTAGGGACCCTGGTCTCCTGCTGAATCCCCTGCTTAGTTAATCTTCTGACCTTCTCAAATTGACACAAGGAACAGTGTCTTAGGACTGTAAAAGGCTTGTCCTCTATACCCCAGGATATAGAGCTGCTGAGTCACTTGGTTAAGCTTCTAGACTTCTTAGGTGGACACAATGTATAAACCATAACAGATACATTTCATATTTTTCAAAGCCCCGATAAACTGGAGCACAGCCTAGCAAAGGCTATCACAATTTAAAATGCAGTTACTCTTTGATCCAGTAATTCCATTGCATGAGTACAGTACCCAGATATGATTGACAGTAATGGCAAAATATTGGAGACCACATTATCAGTGAAAGAATGATTAAATTATAATGTGTTAATGTATGAAATTATTTAAATAAAGGATACAGACTTTTTTTGGTACCAGCAATCAAACTCATGACCTCGCACTTGCCAGGCAGGCACTGTGCTGCTGACCTATATCCCAGGTTCCAGAAATTCTTTAAGAGTGATAGGAAATGAACTGTAAGATACAGGAAATGAAACATAATATAAAACTGTTCATAGTATTCCACTGCTTTCATTTAAAAATACATGTATATATGCAAATGAAAACCATTATGCTGTATAAACTAATATATACTAATAAAAATTTTACTATAGAAATGTAATTTATAAAAATATGCAGACTTAAAAAATTCATACATGCTTTTATATGCATAGGCACTTGTGAGTACAAGTAAGCAAGGAAAGAAAGCTGGGTCATTGGAGAGAAATTTCTGTTCATAACTATTTGTATAGTTTGCCTTTTTATATCAGATTGATACATAACATACTTCAAAATTAACTTTTAAAAAATGTTCTGATAGTTTCATAGTGGTCCCTCCTTGCTCATGGAGAATGTTTTAAGACATAATCCCTGTTGCCTCATAGATGCCTAAAACTGTGGATAGTACCAAACCCTATATACAGTTTTTCCTACATACATAACAGTGATAAGGTTTAACTTACAATTTAGTACAGTTAAAGATTGATAATAATAAAACAGTTATAGCACTGTACTGTAGTGAGTTACTTGTGTGTCACCTGTGAGCTCTCTCAAAATATCTTGCAGTAGTGTTTTTACCCTTGTGATGATGTTAAAAGGATACAATGCTTGAGTGATGAGATGAAGTAGAATAAATTGTACAGCACTGTAACATACAGTAGGCTTCAGATGACACAGCTACCTCAAAAGAAGAATCATCTACTTCCTTTTGGAATGGGATGGCACGAGGTTTCATTGCACTGTTTGGAGGGGCATGGAGTTTAAAATTTATAAATTGTTTACTTTTGGAATTTTCCATTTAATATTTTTGGGCTGTGGTTGATCACTGGTAGCTAAAACTGTGAAAAGTGAAACTGGCTGGGTACTGCTGTAGTATGTTAATTTTGAATGTCTTTTATGTAAGACAGCACATTGAATGATCTATTCAAACAGGAGCAGGCTAGATTTAGGGAACCAGCAAATAAGTAGGAAACATTAAACACATCTACTCTATTAGTAGACCATTGGAATCGTCATTTATCCATTGGTCAGATATTTTGCCCATTATTTTTTAGTGGATTGTCTTATTGTTCTACTGTGTTGAATGTTTTTATATTCTGGAAACAAGTTCTTTAGCAGGTATTTGTTTTGCAAATATTTTCTCTAAGTTTCTGGCTCATCTTTATGGTTTTATAACATTGTCTGTAAAGAGTAGATGTTTAAAATTAAAGTGTTATTCATGAGCTTTTTGATTTTGGTTTTTTTGTCATATCTTAAAAACTCTTTGCGTAGAGTTGGCAAACCATGGCCTGATTCAGCCCACTACCTGCTACAGTAAGTGGTGTTATTTGAACACAACCAAAATTTACGTATTGTCTGTGGCCACTCTTGTGACACAACACAGAGTTAAAAGTTGCCCTAGTGACCATATGACTCACAAAACCTAAAATACTTACTTTCGACCCTTGGCATAATGTGTTTCCCAACACCTGGACTGAGTAGTTGTCCCAAATTCCCCTATGTTTTCCTCTAGAGATTTTATACTTTTGTAGTTGTTACATTTAAATCTATTAATTTTCATATATGAGCTATTGTTATTGGGTAGCTTCTTTTAGAAATGGCTCACCAGTTAAACATATTCTGGTCCTTTTCGTCTGGAAGCCAAAAACAGTATCAAAGTTCACTTGAAAATGAAGAGGGATGGCGTAAGGGAGAAACTGACTCTACAGAGCAAACTTAGCCTGAACAAAAGAGAGGAAAAGATAAAAGCAAAAATAAAAGCAACACCTGGGTCTTGGAGACACAGGGCAGCAACTGTGAAAGGAGCAGAAGTGAGTGGGCTCATCGTGGTGACCTGCTTTCTGGGATCACCCATAAAGGGAACCCACAAGAAGTTCTACATATGGGTTCCTGAGAGGCAGTGCTGGGCAGGTCCTGGGAGCCTGCCAGTGACTTTTCCCAGCCAAAGTCACACCCTGTTTCCTGTCTCACTGACCTGAGGGTTGAGAGGGTTCACAGATGGACTACCAGTTGTTACCGCACCTTTGTTGCAAAGACAATTCTTTTTCTATTGAATGACCCTAGTACTTTTTTTGAGGCTCAACTGGCCATAAATATGTAGATTTCTTTTTGGCCTGCTTCTTTTGTTCCCTGGATCTTTATGTTTATCTGAGCCATAATCACAGTGTCTTAATACTTCTTCATGGAAAGTCTTATAATCAGGTCCAACTTTGTTCTTTTTAAACATTGTTTTGACCATTCTTTGTTCTTGGCATTGTAATATAAGTTTTAGAATTGGCTTTGTCTGCTGTTACAAAAAAACCTTACTGAGATTATAATTTACATTAACTCCCAATTTGGGGAGTTAGTATTAATTTGGGGAGAATTGACATCTTAAAAATATTGATCTTTAGTCCTTTTGTACATATAAGGAGTGATCAAAATATATAGTGTTTGAATTTTTTGAAAGAATTATTACAGTAAAAGATACATTTGCCACTGATCCCCCTAAAGCACACCCCTCATACAGTCTTTGAACACACTTTTCACATTGTCCTTGCCACTTTCTGAAACAGTTTTGGAAGTCCTGTTTCACGAGTATCTTTACAAAGTGTGGTCAGAAATACTGTACGGTTAGTGCTGCTGCTGCTGCTGTGTGCCGTCCAGCGTGTGGCACACTCACGAGGACAGTATGGTGTGTTCTTCTTCACCTATTCACGGGGTCTGGCACCGTAGACTTCTGGCTCTTCCTTGAAGTCAAAATGACCATGCAACTTAAACATTTTAAATCAACTCAGAACATAAGATAGCCATACAGCTCAACAATAGGTATGCACACGCATGCGGGAACGCGCGCGCGCACACACACACACACACACACACATACACAGCCATGCCTGATTTGGTAGTGTCTGCTGTGATAGGCATCCATTGAGGGGATCTTGAAACAACCTCCATGGATAAGGGGGCCTGCTGTATTTGTGAGATCTCTGGTGGTGTCCCCTTTTCATTTGTGGTATAGGTGATTTTTTCTTAATTACTCTAGCAGAAATTAACTCAATTTCATCAGGGTTTTTAGAGAATTAGATTTTGGACCCATAGCTTTTCTCTGTTTCAGTTTTATTCCTTCCTATAATTGCTTTTGGTTATTTCCTCTTTATTTCCATCTTCTAAAAAGATGAAAACTTACATTGTTGATTTAACCCCTCCTGTTTGTTAATGTTTACATTTAATGTTGTAAGCTTTTAAGAACTACTTTAGTAAGTGCCCCCTAAACTTTGATATGTTCTGTTTTAATGTTTATTAAATTTAAAATATTTTCTAATTTTCCTTACTCTTATCCATTGGGTATTTTGTTAATTTCCACCTCTGGTAATTATCAACTATTGATTCTAATTAAATTCTGTTTTGGTCTCAGAAAGTACATTGTTTTATATAATTCTTTTACATATCTTGAGGTTTTTTTTATGGTGCAGAATATGGTCTGTCTTGGTGAATGGCGCATGTGCCTTTGAAAAGAATGTTTTATAAATGTGCAATTTGGTCTAGTCAGTTGATAGCATTGTCAAATCTTTTGTGTTTTAATGATTTTCTTTGGTCCTGTTCTGTTAATTAATTCTTCCTATTCTTTTTCTTTTAATGTTTATCAGTCTTTGTATTGTGGGTGTTGTATGGACATTGTAGATGGATCTTGCTTTTTAAATTTGATCTGATAAGCCGGGTATGGTGGTGAATGCCTATAATCCCAGCACACAGGAAGGCTGAGGCAGGAGCATCACTGTGAGCTCAAGGCTAGCCTGGGCTACATAAGCAAGTTCAAGGCCAGTTTGCACTACATAATGAGACCTTGTCTCAATAAAAAAAAATTTTTTTGGACTGATAACCTATCCTTTTAATTAGCATGTTTAGATACTTTCATTAGGTTTGGAGAGAATATGTATATTTGTGGTTATCCACCTGGCTGTGGTTTCTCAGCCAGGTACTGTTGATATTTTAGGCCAGATCATTCTTTGTTGTTGGGAAGGTGGCTGTCCTGCATACATTGTAAGATTCTGTAACAGAATTCTTGACTCTCACCTAACAAATGGACGAGAACAGCAGCTACTTTCCATTCCCAATTGTGAAACCAAAAGTGTCTCCAAATTTTTTAAAGGTTCTCAAAGTGTGCGTGTGTTGCAGGGAGGTTGTGTTTCATTGATAACCATTACTCTAGTATTCAAAAAATATGTCTTATCACATTCTTGCTTTAAGTAATATTTTCCCACTTCGTATGTCATATAATAACCTTTTATCAGCATACTTAAATTTTGTACCTTCCATTTTTACTGTTATACATTTTATTTCCAAATGTTTTAATTCCACAACACATTGTTATTATTTTTTTAGTTGGTGAATAACCTAAAGTGAACAAAACTAAGAAATGTAGGGCCGGGGATTTAGCTCAGTGGCTTAAGCACCTGCCTGGCAAGTGCAAGATCGTGAGTTCGACCCCCAGTACCCCCTCCCAAAAAAAAACCCCAGAAAAAAATGTATATCTGTGGGTCTTCCTTTTCTACTATTAACATACTATTATTTTTAAATCTGTGGTAATTTTAACAATAGAATCATTTCCAATTCTGTTGATTGCTTTTTCTTTGTTAAAAGTTGTTTCTCTTGCTTTTGTGCATAACTTTTGACTGTCTGTGGTCCTCAACAAAGGAACAAGAGAGCCTAATGTGATCCTTTTCTGGTTTTCTTCTGGCCGGCTGTGTGTTGAAGGTTGAGTCACTGTTATCACAGGTTGGATTGGATTTGGGCTTTGCCATTAAGTTCAGTGTACCACAGGTCTCAGATTTCTCCTGCAACTGGCTGTTGTTTCCTTATGTCTAGAGCAGTGATGGTGAACCTTTTAGAAACCCAACCCAAAACTGCAACCCAAAACCCACTTGCTTGTTGCAAAGTGCCAATTAAACCTGAATACTGAGCTTTTAGTTTAGAAAAACAACTCATACATTAACATCTTTTGTCTTTATTTTTAAACTAAAAACAAATAGCTTGAATGCCATAGGTTCACCACTATAGGTTCTCACCAGGTCTAAAATATGGCATGTGGTGGATACTGCGTGATTTTTTTCTTTTTTTTTTTTTTAATTTTAGAAAGCAAAACAGAAAAAAAGGATAGAAATGATACAGAATTTCAAAGTAGGGAATTAACACTAGTTAATATATTACATATTGTTACCTTAGAAGTAGTTATTCAGATTATAAAATCTAGGCACAAAAGTGATCAATGATAGCACAAACCGTTCTTTTTGATGAACTAACAGAGATTAGTAGTATACTTATCTAACATATATATATATATACACACACACACACATACATACCTACTTACATTTATGTATGCTTACCAACATACAAATGATCTTTCCCTTTCTTCCTTTTTTCCTTTCCCCTAACCTAGCTGTTCTGTCCTTTTGAGCACTTTCTTTCTCTTTCATTATTGCAATTCCATTGTATATATTACTCTTTCAGATTCTTACTTTTTTATTATTTTTTATACTAGGGAGACAATATGATATCTATAAATGTGAGTTTGATTTATTTCACTTATGAGTATGGTCTCACATTGCCTACATTTACCTATAAAAGCCTCAAGATCATCCTCTTCATAGTTGAGTAATATTTCATTGTACAAAATACCACATCTTTTTTATCCATTCTGTGGCTGATGGGCATTTTGGTTGTTTCCAAGATTTAATTATTACAAATTGTACTGCTATAAACATGGGTGCCTGTAGAGCACTGTGGCATGACAGGATGGTTGATTCCTTGTTCTAGTCCAGATGGAATGGTAACTAGGCTGTTTGTTCCTGGGAATTGATGTTTGGGCTTTATTTGAGGCAAAAAGACACTTTGTAAACCAGGGGAAGGTGAGAATTACTTAATGTTCATTGGGAAAACTGGTAATTTGGAATACAAGTTCATTTTAAATCTCAACCCATATATCATGTAGAATGCAGTATTCAAAAAGTTACTTCTTAGAAAAGTGAAAATTAGGGTACTTATCCCACCTCTAGCAGGGATGGAAGGGGCAAATGTTTTGAAAGAAAACTGGTGTGAGTTATGAGAAAAGGACTTAACTAAGGACATATAAAAGAGTTGATGCACAGCATTCATTCATTATCCCACAGAATTTGAAGATCATGGTATTACTGCAGGATTATCCACTGGTTATATGATTTTTTTTAAGCCTTCAGAGAGTTGGATTGCCCAAGGATTAGGAGTTTGAACATGGTGAAATAGAAAAAAGAAACATTCTATTTGGATCAGTAGTTTGGAAGATACATGAGATTTCCAGACTAGAGACAGTTCAGCGAGAGTGGAAAAGTGCAGGGAGAATATGGCCAAGGCTTCAGTCTAGACCCAGTTGAGAAAAACTACACTGAAATGTTGAATGACCAAGAAGAGGGAGTACAGTCAGATGGGAAGCTTCCTTGGAGGAAGGAAGGCCATTGTGGGTTAGGGTCTGGAAGTATTATGCTGAAGAATGTTGGTCTCTAACTAGTGCTTTACCTTTTACTCTAGAAGGTTCTTTTTGAGAACCAAGTTTATCTCAATAATTGAAGGGGTAAAGGGCAGGTGAGGCTAAAGGTAAAGAGGTGATTTGTTTTACTGAGTTAGGAGTTTTGGATGGTGCACAGCAGTGGGGGAGTAGATGAGGTGGGTGAGAAAGCAGAGAGCATTATGGGGGTGAAAATAGCAGCCAGGGTGATTGTCCAGAATGGGTGATGTTTTGAAAAAGCCTAAGAATGTCAGGGATGGGCGCCACAGATAAAATGAATTGAGTCTCCAGTTCCTGAATTCACTTGTGGTCAGTGATTGTCTCTGGAGCCTGATCCATTCCCTGTCATTCTGATTTACAGGATTGTTAGTTAAAAAGTTTAACCCATGGGTGGTGACGCTGAAGCCATTAGGGCTTATATTTCTTAAGAAGACCTTGTCTGCAAAGTCTTCTGTTCAGTGTTAGGTTTGATGTGGAGTAGGAACATGAAAGCTTATTTGGTAACTCCAGTTTGTAATACCCACTGCCAGTGATCCAGAAATAAATAGTAGCTATGATATTGAGTGCTTCATTATCTCAGAGTTATCTTTTGCTGGGACACTTATTTCCTCTTGTGGTCCCATTCTCCCTAGGACTGGGTACTGAGTGTACTGCTGCTGGGGTGACTTCAGCTCTGATGAGTAAGCTGATAGTTTCTACCCCTGCCTCCTTAGAATACCAAGGAAACCCCAATTTGCTCATACTTTCTTTGGGAATCTGACCTTTTGTTTTGTTAAAGCCACTTACTGCCTCTTGTCAACTTTGTAATATTTATGTATTATACCTTTTAACTTCAATTTTTTGTCTACTTGTAACAGTGACAAGAATGGAAATGGGCATTTTTTTAACCACCCAAAGTACCTGTGTAAGAATCTTTGTATGCTTGCAGGAAAACAGTGATGTGTCACAATGTCTAATATTTGTAACAAATTCAGTGGCCTAAACATGTCTTCTTTCTCCTACTTTAGATCTATCCATACTAATGGAAATGTAACCGGAACTGACTCTGATGATAAAAACAAGGACCATCAGACAAGATCATGTAGTAGGAAACTTTGCTTCCAAATGAAGCCACCAACAATTAGAATTTCTACTTACCCTAAGGTATTTGAGGCACAATTTTATTTTGACATCTTGGCAGCCATTTTATGTTGGTTTCTATGTATAGATTTTGTAAGTTTAAGTTTTTACATATTATAGTGGTTATCTTTTAAAGATGAGTTCATCTCTCCCTTTATATCCCACCCCAAATCAGTGGAGAAAAGATCCAGATGTTAAATTCCTTATAATTAGGAATCTTGTTAATTATAAGAAATAATACTGAGTGAAGATTAAGACTCAGTAAGCTATATGGAACTAAAATAAATACTAAGTTAGTGATTACTTATGTCCCAACTCCTGAGATTAGCAGCTAAATTCAGTATTCTAGCAGAAGCTTCCCACATATTATCAGCCGTATTAGACATCGTTGTCCTTTAGTTTGAACTTTCCTTTTCTCTCGAATTTACCAGTAAAGGTTTTCTATTCACTGGGAAGTGTCATTGCTACTCCCATAGGCCATCCCTGCAGGACCTTTGGAATCTGTTGGCTTGGTTTCACTTGGAGTAGAAAAGCAAGCTATGTAATTAAAGAGTCAAGTGACTCTTCAAAAACTTGGGGTGGATCCTCTTTTAACAACTGAAAACAAAAGGAAGTACAGTATTGACAGAAAAACAACAAAATTTATTCCATTTTTCTAAAACACATAAATTCCAAATAGGGTATAGTCAGATGTTTCATTTAATAACAAAAAATAGTAAAAATATTATTTTCACTTCATTTTTCCACATAGGTAGAAAGCACAAAAAATATATTACGAAGCAGGTCAAAGTTGGTTGGTTTCCTTGTATATTTTATACAGGCTTGTAAAGTAATAATGCTTTGCTAGAATCTACGGGTGAAAAGTTGAGAAAAATGTATCACTTAGTAGAATTCTTTAATTCCATTCTATTCTGCTTTGAAAGAAAATATGTAAAACAATAAATTCCAGAATAATAGTAAGAATTTATGATATGGAGATCCTAAGGCTGACTTTGATTATCTCTAGAAGAAGATAGTATAATTGAGCAGTTTTTGCCAAACAAAAGTTATTTTATATCAAGTATCAGATGAAAAGTGATTGTGCCAGCTGTGGTGGTGCAGCCTGTAATCCCAGCATACTGGGGAAGCTGAGGCAGGAGGATCACCTTGAGTTTGAGGACAGCGTGGGCTACATAGTGAGTTCAAGACCAGCCAGAATCACGTAACAATACTGTGTTAAAAAAGAGAGAGAGAGATTGCCATGTTGTACAATTTCTCTAGCAATTAATAAGTGTGTTGTATTTTGCTAAGTTTTTGTTTCATTTTGAATCAGATAACATTGATTAAATATATAAGTTTTCTTATTAGCACAGCCATTTTACTTTTTTAAAAAAGGATGTCCTTCCTTTCTTTCATTTAAGAACAACAGTTGAATGTCCAACCTTTGCAGACAATTCCAGGTGTGTGGAAGGATATAAATTATTGTGTATATTTATTATAAATGAAGTTGAAGACGTCTTTTACTCAGAATATTTATTCTGGGGCTGGGGGAATACAACATATGAAAACATTTACATGCAGTCATAAAGTGAGCATAGAAAGTCATACTTGAGTTTCTTTTTCTAAGTAATAAAGTCTATATTCAGACTTTAAAGGAAGATAAAGATTAGGAAATAGGAAATTCTGATTAGTTGAATTGGTCCTGGTTGTTAACAAGTTACAATTAATTCTACTTGTGTCATACAGCTGGGGATTTAGCTAAGCGGCACAAGCATCTGCCTGGCAGGCACAAGGTCATGAGTTCAGTCCCCAGTTTGAAAAAAACAAAAACAAGCAAACAAACAAAAAAATACCTACAAGTGACATATAGCCTAAATTATGTTGTTAAATTGTTGTTAGGAGTTTTTAATTCGATTTCTCATATCTTCCCACAATTTTGCAAATCATCATAGGGTGCTATCTCCTATTCACATTTGTTTTTTCTTTTGAAAATGAAAAGTAAAAATTTCACAGTTTGTGTTGAAAGTGTTAACATGATACATTTGAACTCTATTTTTTTATAATTCTTTTGAAAGGACTTTAGAGTTTGTGACTATGGAATTTTGTTATTTGAGGGGGATTTAGAAGAACAAAATTAGTATTCGAGAGGATGTTAAAGCCCTATAACATTTCCAAAGGTGTAGTTTATCTCTTAAGTTATAGTGTTAGCTTTTAAAAATACTTGGTCTTGGCTCAATAAAACAATTGAAAACAAATTTCAGCAAGGCCCATTAAGGAGATTAGTATCTCTTTGCTATAGTTTTCTCTGTGGTGTGATAGAAAGAGCACAAGCTATGGCTTTTCTGTTTCCATGCTGCTTTGGGGAACTGAGTTAGCATTTCTTAGTTTCCTCTTCTATAATAAATGTTTAAACTTGTGATGAAAAATAAGTATATAAAATAAAATAAAGGGTTTCATTGTGAAATTAATGTTATTGCTAAAGACAGAGACCATACTACTGAAGTATCATTCAGAGGTTTCTTTTTCATAGCAAAAAACAGGTCAACACACACTACTACTGAGAAGCTTGTAAAACCAGTTTCAAAGTTAATGACAAATATTATGCTTGGAGAGAAAGTAAAATGAGCTTCTGGCAAAAATCCCTTATCAGAGGCATACCATCTGGAAAAGCAATTACTGTCATGCATATGCTAGCGGATACTTTGTTTTTCAGTTGAAGGAAAGTACTGATGTACAGAGAACATTCTAGTACTTGATACAGGTGTGTTACTTTTATCACTAGAAAATCACTACAGTAGAGGAGTTTATTGTGTTTTGTTGTTTTGATGATAGTGATTGGTTGTTTTTTTTAAAAGGTAGTCTATAATCTGAAAGAGTTGCATGAGTTTCTTCTGAAAAAGGCACTAACAATGTTACTTGTAGGAAGAGTATACTGAGTAAGAAGAGATTGTACCAGTGTATTAGTTCATACTTTTTTTCAGAGAGAACTGGCATCCTGTAAGGTGACTTCTGATTATGATTTAGTATTGAGGAAAAGAGTTTAAAAAAAAGTGACCATAAGCAGTTTTTGGCTGCTAAACTCACATCTTTTCAGTTTTGTGAAGAAATGGTCAGCAACTATAACATTTTGCTTTTCCACAGTGATGTATCCTAGCTGTGTAGAAGGAAAGTATTTGCATATTGGCTAGTTTTTTTTTTTTTTTAGTAAAGTGATATAAATATTTCTAAACTACTGTTAGTGCTCTTTTTGTTATTTCAAAGGGCATAGTTTAGTATTTTAAATAGTATGAAGTTACTACTTCAGTTCACAGTATAATGAATTTCAGTGTTAAATGAAATATGAGGCTCTTTTAAAAGTCTGATTTATGGCACACAATAATTCAGTTTCTAAAATTTAACCACTTCCTATACTTGGTGATTTTGTTGATGTATCACAGAAAAAACCCTGTTATTTTCATTATGTATGTTTAAAAGCCATATCCAAATTTTGAAATAGAACATGGTGAAATATTTTCTAGAGCTAAAAGATGAGCAGAGAATAGATTGAGTCTTTTTGTTCCAGTCGCTCATATTTAAGCATTTGACTTCCAGTTTTGAGGTTATACTTTTTTTTTTAATTTCAGCTTTCAGTGGAATGCTGAAAGTAGACTTAAGTAAGAAGTCTTGCTGTAATTCCTAGATTTGTGTTCCATCATAATATCCTGACCTATAGAACACTATTTTAGTAGAAATAAAGAATAAGAAAGAACTGAATATGAGAATTAGTTTATGGCTTAATCTGATTTCAGACCTAGAGACTTACACATCTTACAGTGAACTTATCAAACACAAATACAGTTGTGACAGAGTGACTCAGATACAAAATTGAATAGGCTCTGGCTGGCCAAAGATGGGACAATTTGAGTATCAGTAAGCAAAACTGCAGTATAATTAACCATATAAAATATGTTTAAATATGAACTCATATATGAACTCATAATGATACTTTAAAAAACTCATTAGTTTCCTTTGCAATATATTTAAGAATTAACTATACTTCAGGTATACAAGTGGTAGACAAGAGGCAGTTGCTTCCCTTGGGAGCATTCTAGTTAGCAAACAAAGGAACAATAGAGCAGAACATTGCTATTTTGTAATCAATTCTTGGGTCTATGCAGAGACCATCATTGGCTGCTGGCATTACGCCAGTAGGACAAACAGACATTAGATTTATTTATTTTTTATTTTATTTAAAGAGAAGAAAGAAAAACAAAACAAAACAAAACAGAATAAAGGGTAGCAACAATACAGAATTCCACGGAAAAAAGGAAAAGAACAACAACAAAAAACCCTAAGAGATTATTACTTGACAAATTACATACTGACTTCTTGGAAATAGTTCAAATTATAAAGTTAAAACATGTAGACATTCAAACAGTGAGTCTGTTAACAGTTCTGTTCCACGATCTGACAAAAAAAACAGCAATATGGTCATCCATCTTACCCACTCAAATATACATTCAATTATATAAAAAGGGTAAAATTAAACACAACAAAACAGAACAAAGTGATCACAAGAAAGCAATGTAAGGGACATAAATTCCAAAACCAGACAATTGGAGATACTCACTGTCTATCGTATTGACTCTTGTTTTCTTCCAAATAGTTGTCCATATTGTCACATACAGGGAATTCACATGAAACAACATAGTATGGAATTGATCTGAGCAGGACGAGGAGGGCATTTCAGGTCTTCAAGACCAGACAATAGGGAAGCCAACAATGGCTGTCATAGTCTCTCATTCTCCTCAAAACAGCTGTCCGTACCTTCATGTGTGTTGAACTTAAACAAAACAAAACAAGCTAAAATCACTTTGAACAAAGAATGATAATTTTGCTGGATTACACATCATGACATTATGGAATCAGCACTGGGTACTGTAGTGTCTCTTTTTCTTCAAAGTAGTTGTTCATTTAAACATGCATTATATAGTTGGTTCTTGTAAACTGTTTATAAGCTCTGCACATGCATGAGTCTCTAAATGTATATCTATCCTTTCTGTATTAGAGGTAAAAACAAAACAAAGCAAGATAAAACAAAACAATTCCTAGAAAAGCATGAAGCAAAAAAGTCATATATAACCGCAATATGAGGTGATCTACAATGGTTACCATGATGTCTCAGCAGTATGTAACAACATTAATAAAAACAAAGCATTGGAGACATTATAAGACTTTAAAGTAAAGTATAAGACTTTAAAGCAAGTAATAATCAAACCAGAGTGGGTATCTTAATGAATCTTGTCATCTTCAGTGTAGTTGCCTATACTCTTAGACTTTATGCTATCAATCATAACAAATTTAAATAAAATCAGTCAATATAAAGTAGCAATCTAACAACCCAGATTCAAATAAGATCAGTCATAATAAGACAGTATAAGTTATAAAGGGCTTCAGATTAAGTTCATAGGAAATTAGGGATGATTACCATCATATGTCCTCTTATTTTTGGGATAGCGGACCATGTCCTCAAGTCTAGCGTAAGTAGACAAACTGGAACAGCATGTCATCCATTCAAGCAGAGTGATGAGAATAATGTAAATTTTAAACCTTGTTACCCCATTAACAATATCCTCTGCCTTCCTTTTTTAGACAATTCCTCCCCTTTCACTCCCATAGGGTGCACTGTTTATTTTGGGTCCCACTGCCTCCCTATATGGAGCATCTCAATGGACCCTATCTCCTGATCTACTCTGCCTGTGTTTCTCTCTGTTAATATTTCAAGGCCATCTATACTAGAGATTACAGCCAATCTTCTCTGCCTTATTTCCGATATTCTTTTTTTCTGCCATTGGTTGTCTATTTTTCTGTTCCACTCCACTGTCTGCCCCATTCATTGAGGCCTCTCTGCCATTGTTCCTGAAATGCTCGTATTCTTGTTCTCTCTCTCTCTAAAATGTCCTTCAGTATTTTTTGTAGGGTTGGATTGGTGGTCACAAATTCTCCCAGTTCCTCTTTGTCATGGAAGCATCTTGTTTCTCCATTAATTTCTAGAGAGAGTTTTGCAGGATACATCAATCTGGGCTGGAGGTTGTTCTCCTTCAGGGCTTGAATTACTTCACTCCAAGCTCTTCTTGACCTGATGGTCTGTGTTGAGAAGTCTGCTATGATTTTGATGGGTTTTCCTTTATAAGTGATCTGTTTCTTTTCTCTGATGGCTTTTAATATTCTGTTCTTATATTCAATTTCTGGAATCTTGATTATTATGTGTCTGGGTGTAGCTCTGTTTTGGTTGTAGGTGGCTGGAGTTCTGTATGCTTCATACATCTGCATATCATTTCCTTTTTCTATGTTTGGGAAGTTTTCCTTAATAATTTCTGTGAATAGCCTTTGCAGTTCTTCTGTTTTCACTCCTGCTTCTTCATTCACATGCTTTATTCTTAAGTTATAGATCCTCTTGTTGTCCTCTAGCCTTTGTATTGTTACTGCCTGCTCCCTTGTTATTTTTAAGAGATCTTCCCTTTCATGATCACACAATGCAAGCCTGTGTTCAATTTTTGATAGTCTATCTTTGGTTTCTCTCAAACAGTTTTGCCAACTTTCTATGGAGTCTTTAGTTTGCTGGTAATCTCTTTGAATCTGCTTCATGAATTCTAGGTTTTTTTTATATTCTTCATGGAACGTTTCTCTCCTTTTGTGCTCCTCCATTCTTCTGTCTGTGTCTTCTTGAGAGGTGCCCAGCCTTTCTTTTATTAATCTACTTATGTCTTGTTTAATTTGAATTAATATTTCAGTTTTGGTCCCACTTACGAGGTCCTGAAGATATCTCTTTATGTCCGCTAATGCTGTGTTTGATGTTGCATTTTTGCTGCCCTCAGTCTCTTTTGTATTTACCTCTCCTGGATCAATGTTCTCAGGGTTGGGGGCTGGGGTTTTTTTCTTATTTCTCCCTCTCATCATGTTTTTGGTTCCTTCCATACAAGTGTACAGTGTAATTCCCAGCCTCTTTTCTTAGTTGGTTAAGGCTCCTCTGGAGCACGCAGGCTAGGGGCTTCTGCCCTCTGCCAGCTGCTATCAGAGAGTGAAGTTCAAGCAAGCGCAGTGTGCACTGGCTCCTCCCCTCCCAGCCAGTCAACCTTTACAGGCCTTCACTGCGTCATTGTGTGGCTGTGCTCCGGGAATTAGTTTGTACCAACCCACTGGGTCCCGGCCAGGGGCATGGCCCAATCCAAGCAGATTCTACCAATCCGCTCAGCGAGGGGAGTAACCAACTGAAGCCACTTCCTTATGAGTTGGGGCTCTCCTGCCCAAATCCAACATGTCGTCCAGTCGGTTTCCCCTTTCCTGTGGGAAGGTCTTATTCCCATCACTCACCGCGTTGATGCCAGTCCCTGAGAACTGCTGGGCTCCCAGACCTCCGACTTCAGCACGGCTGCGGTGCAAATTCACGGTGCCTCTGGGTGGGTCATGTGCAGGGCCAGGTCCGGGCGAGCCACACGCAGGGCTGTTCAGCTTCACGCTTGGCTGCTCAAGCCAGTGGCATCGGCGCAGTTCAGTCGGTCAGGTCACTCGGGCAGGAATTCAGATGGCTCAAGGAGGGTGCCATGCTTGCTGATCTTAGCTTCACTAATGGTAGCCCTGGGACCTCATATTTGAGCGTTTTTTTTTTCAACTTTAGTTTCTTCCTGGGTTGAGAGAGTCCATCTCTCTCTGTTTGGGTCTCTCCAGGGTGTTAAATTCTGGCATTTAAGCTGTCTCTCTCAGAGAGGAGCTCTTTCCTGCTACCTACCGGTCTACCATCTTTGGAAACTCCAGACTAATATTAGATTTCTTTTAATGAAAATTCACAACACAACCTATGAAGTAGCTTTGCAAAAACAAAACAAAACAAAACAAAACAAACAAAATTACATTGAGCCTGAATCAGTTCTCAGGCCTTTAGCTCTAAGTACTGGTTTCTGGGAACATGAAATGATACAAGTATATTGCCAGCAAAAATAGGCTGTGAGGAATTCCTTGGGACATGTGACTTGATTTTTTTCAAGAAATAAATTGTAGGGAGACAAACAAAAAGGAAAATTTTAGATTAATAGAAATGTTTGGATTTTAATATTAAAGAATTAGTTTTACGTGTGATACTAGTATGTAGTTATCCTTTCAAAGTCCCTCTATAATAGGAACATATCTTGAAATATTAATGAATATAAAGATGTGCTTTGGGTCTGCTTTATCGTTCTGTAGACTACAGGGGGTGCTGTGGGTGGGAATTGAACAGTATTGGCCATGAGATAGTTGACCGTTTGGGACAGTGAATGGGACAGGGAAAGAGGATAGATTTTCATAATTTTCTTTAGCTTTCTTGAAAAATTTCATAAGAGAAAGGTCCATAGACCTACAGTTTCTCTTTTTTGGCTTATGACTACAACTCAACTGTGTATTTGTCAGTCCACTGATTTTTTTTTTTTTTTAACAGAAATGGGGGATTCGATACCCAAGGTCTCACAAATCCAGCTTGTGCTCTCCTGCTGAGCCACCCTCCCCAGCCCTATTTAGTTAATGAGTTCTGAGATGGTCCAGCTTCCCTTGAACTTCTGCCTCAGCCTATGGAGTAGCTGGCATTATGTAGGCCTGTGCTGGCATTGTAGGTCTGTGCTGGCATTGTAGGCTGAGTTAAAGTTTCTCAGATAGCAATGATCATGCCTCAGACAAACCTCATTGGCTATGATACTGCCACTTTGAAAACTCTGAATTCTTATTTCTCATAATTTCTTTTCTTTTTTTTTTTTTTTGGTACCGAGGATTGAATTTCTGAGCTTGCGCTTGCCAGGCAGGTGCTTGTGTCAATGAGCTGAATCCCCAGTCCTTCATATAATTTCTTTAATCTGTTGAGTGTTCCTTATAGAAAAAGATATTGTCTACAGAGGACAGTTTTACTGTATAGTATTTACTGTTTACCAGCTCTCTTCTAAGCAACATATGGTGTTATCTCACGAAATCCTCACAGTAACTCTAATGCAGTAGATGTTAACTTGTGAATGTGGTAGATCTGGGATTTGGAATCCAAGCATTCTAGTCCTAGTAGTTCTTGTATCTTTTATAATGTTTTGTTTTTAATCCATTTTAATCCTTATGCCTTTTATTTTGTTTGTCTTAGTGTGCTGGCTGAAGAGTTCAGGTTTCAGTTTTTCATTGTTTTATTTTTGTTAGTACATGTTTATAATACTTAATGATTCCATTTATGGTAGGGAACTGGTACATGTATGTAACTCATCTCAATTCTGACTTTTTTGCCCTTTCCTCTACTGCCCTTTTATTTTTCCAATATCACATTCATTTATTTATAAGTTGTCTTACTTTTTATTCATCGCTGAGACAAAATACCTGATGCCCAAAGTTGGGAAAGGAAAGGTTTATTTCTTACAGTGTTTGGAGATTTCAGTCCATATTCAGTTGGCTCCAAGGCAGGGTGGCATGGCGGGGCCACAGTTCGTGGCGGCTGCAAACAGCAAGGCGGAAAATGGCAAGAGAGAGAGAGAGAGACACCTTCTTCCTGCCATTACATCACATCCTGGCTCCACCCCCTGGGTGGGTGTAGCACTGACACCACCAATCCAAGCACTAGACAATGAACCAATCACAAATGCACAATGCAAATACATAAACCATGACATAAGTCATTATAATGTTAATTGTCATATATACAGATTAACAACCAGACAGTAGGCAAAAAACCCCCCATAAAACACATAAGACCATTATACTAAATCAAGGTACACTTTCAGATACATTGTCATGCTGGAAGGAGTACAGTTTTTTTTAAAGTTTTCATTTGTAATTTGGTTTTGAAAGTTGCCTTAATATGTAGGAAATCCAGAGTCCAGTTTGAATCTACTCCTTTACAAATACAAGACACTAAGAAACTAAGAAATTAATATGTAGCAAGAATCCAAAATCCAAAAAATAAAGTATTCTATAGCAAGTATCTGGTTTTTAAAAAAAATTATATTTCCCTATCAATTTGTAAGCAGTTGTAGTCAGGGGTTGCAAGGAGAACAGTTACATACAGGTCACATAATTTATAGTATTACTTATGATGGTCACCTAAGAAGTCAAATACAAAGAAAGTGCAGATAATCTGTCCACAACACTGAAGACCTAGAAAATCCAGCTGAGGGCCCAGATCCCCTGGCAGGAACCTGCATGAGTTCAGCGGAAAACCTGAAGCCTATGACAATGACCCATGCAAGTCTGTCCCACAGATCTGCGCTGGGAAGGCCCATAGGCCAGCAGTGGAAGCTAAAATCTATGCCAGCGGGGTGAAGGAGCTGTGCCAGTAGGTTGAGGGTTCTACACTGGAGCAAAGAAGTGACACTCAAAATAAGGACCAGGGCTTTCCCTAAAAGCACCACAGCCATCCTCAGCAGTAGCAAGGGCCTGAGCTCCTCTGGCAATGAGAACAGCCAGGTACATATCTGGAAGCCAGCACGACAGACTTTTCCTGGAGATTAAAAAGCACACACCTTCCTCTCTGGAGGCAGGAAGCAATGCTCAAAGTAAGAACTAGAGCTCCCCCAAAGTGAACCGTAGCCATTCTTAGCTACAAGGTCCTGAGCTCTTCCTATGGTAACAGCCAAGTTCGTATCAGAGAAGCCAGCATGACAAGCTCCTCCAGGGGATCCAATGGCTCCAAACAACAACACCGCTTAGGAGAACCCACAGCACTAGTCTTCCTCTCCAGATCTTCTTTTCATGCTAGCAAGTTTCCTCAGGTGGGCCATCCATGCTCAGCAACACGCTGATTCTGTTCAGCTGGTGTTTAAGTTGACCATGAGTTACCAATCCACTACAGCAGTGTACTCAGAGCTCCTTTTACTTTCAGTTACTTGTTGATTTTACTGGTCCTACTTGGTGAATTTCTATGTGATGCTTAGATAAAAATTACGTGTTTCTCCTTTAACCCCCACATCTGTTAAATAATTACCTACTTCAGTTTATGTAGATCACTTAAGATACAATTAGGCATATATACTGTTTAGCACATGGTATGTATCTAGTAAATAGACCTTCGTTTATACTATTTTATACTTTTGTTTAAAAGTTGTACTTTATTCTTTAAATGGGGAAGGAAGAATATGACTTAGTTACTTGAGGAAGTCTTGGGACAGGTGGGAAAACCTGTTACAGTGGCTTAATGAGTAATCTCTATGTTCTCTGTAAAGAAAAAAAATTTTTAAAACAGTCTCTCAGTTTGAGAAAGATTACTGACTGAGTTGGTTGTCAAATGAATACTTGCCTAGTAGGAAGTAGGTGTGAATACTTCAGGGGAAAATGTGACTTGTCCCAGCTCCGTGGGTTTCTGGTTTCTCTTTGGCCAACTGCAGCAGGCATTATGATGTAGGAAGATGACAGGAGGTACGCAGGCTGTAGTAAGAAGCTCTGAAAGAGGGAGTGTGGATCATAAGTGAGGACAGCCTTTTCCTGATGGTTGCGGAAGTCTGGAGGCTGGCGTTAGTGATCTGTTTTTTGGTGCTTCACTACCCTCCTTGCCCCAGCCCAGCTGTTCTTTTTGTATAGCAGTAAATTGAAGCAATCTTTTCCTGTGTTTTTCATTGTGTGTTTTAAAGAATGAAAGGTGCATTTGGGCTCATGATTCATAGAGGCTGCAGTTCATAGTTGATTGGCTTCATAGCAGTGCAGCCTGGCAGAGGAGGGTTGCTTATGGCACAGCAGTCAGAAAGCAGGGAGAATTTAATTGTATTTTTAAAAATGATGCTGAAGTGTTGGAAACTAAAGATTTTAAAGATTTCAAGAGTTTCATATTCCATTGGATGATTACACTTACAGAATGATGGCGTGGTTATTGGGGTTGTATAACTAGTTGTTTGTGTTAAAGAGGAAGAATTTAGAAGGCCATTGGTTATTAGTGAGCAGTGAAATGTCATTTGAACAACAAAAAAAATATATATGGTGGAAACTCATTCTCCTATTTGATCACCAAAACTTTTGAAGGACAGATGAAATGCTCGCCAAGCTAAGTCAGGATGGTATGGAAACCAAAAGGTAATATGCAAGAGTAAGTGTAGTTGAGAGGTACTCAGTTTAACTTCTGTCATCAGTTAGCAGAAGGCATTGAGACAGTTTGTTCTGAAGATAACTTAAATGAGGAGGCAGAGCTAATGTAATCCACACAGAATGGAATAGCAACTGAAAAGAAAAAGAAACTAAGAGGCAAGCGATACAAGTACGATAGTAATAACTAATATTTAATGATTTCTGTGTCAGGCACTGTGATAAGGGCCTACTCTACTCGCCTCCCCTCTCCTTCCCTGTTTTGTTCTCTCCCCATGTTGCTCAGGCTGGCCCTGAACTCCCAGGCTCAAGCTATCCTCCTGCCTCAGCCTCCCAAGGATATGGGACTTCAGACATGTGCCATCACGCCTGGCTGACATACAGTTTTCAGATACTGCCCCAGTTGCTTTGTGAAGTGTACTTACTATTGTATCTATCTTACAAACAGCTACATTAAGGCTTACTTAAAAGTGAAATAACTGAGGGTAAAGCCAGGATTCATCCATCTCTTTCTCTTGGAGTGAATCCAAGTTTGAGTTAGTATCCAACTTAAATTAGAATTTAAAAAGTGAATTACTCTTTTAGTTCAAACAAATGCACAAGCTTGGATTTGGGAACACAAATGACTGAAGTATTTTGTTTAGCATGAGTTTATGATCTGAGGAGGCTCCTATAAAGTTATAATCACAAATATATCAGTTGTATAGTGTCTCACATGAATAGTCAAAGTTGTAAATGTTACTAGTCAAACTACACTTTATGATTTTATTTTTTTAAAAAGAAGTTTTATTGATTTGAGTGATAGCTTTTTTTTTTTTTTTGTAAATGCTACTGGGAATCATAGCCAGGGGTCTCATATGTTACGCGAGCACTTTATCATTAAGCCACACCCCAAGCCAGTCGTATTTTATATGGAGTGATTTTTCAAGTATTTTATTACTTTACCGTTCTCAATTAAAAATAGTGGGCTGGGGTAAATCACTTGCCAGCATGAGGAAAGCCCTGAGTTTGATCCCTGTCACCACAGAAAAGAAAAGAATGTGCAGTTGTATGACAGTGGAATGTACTTAGTTACTAAATTTTTTTTAACTTTTGGACTTTTTGAAATTAGAAATTTCTTACATCCTTAAGAAGCTCTCTTTCCTATCCAGTCTAATGAGTAAATGTAAATGAGGTTAGGTACAAACTTGTGAATCTTTGTCCTATTCTTCACGTAGTAAAATTGGATTTAAAGCTAATAAAAATCATCTCCAAAGAAGTACCTTGTAGCACCTGTATTTCTGATACTGAAGTTTATTTAGTTACTTATGAAGCTTTCATTTAAATACGAGATTAAGTATATTTTTCCAGTGGACCGTGGAACATTAAAAAAAACTTTGTTTTTAAGATTAAGCCACAAGAACTGAGGGTCTAACCAGCCCTTGGAACTTCTGCATTTTCTCTTCTCTTTCTAGGGCTTACTTTATATATATTTGTGACCTTTTTTCTCTATTCTCTTTTTATCTTTTATAAGTTTGGACATTTTCTTTTTTTAAATTTTTTTAATTTTTAAAAGAATAAAACTAAACAAAAAAAATAGATTAAACCACAAAGAAAACTCTCATTAATTCCAGAAAAATCCCAAACTATGTGTGTGTGTATGTATGTGTGTGTGCATATATATATATATTTTTTTTTTTCACTCATTCTCTGGCTACAATAATTTAAAATGTAAAACTTAAACCACTTGGAAAAAAGCAAACAGAAATCTTTCTTAAATAAATGTTTAACAATAGATAAAATATGTAATATCTGATTATTTACTAAGCTGGAATGAGATTCAGGCTAAGGCTAATACTGTGCTTAGAAGTAAATGCATAATCTTAATCAGCTTCAAAGTTGGTAAAGATAGAAATGTATTAAGCGCTCAATTTCACAATTTGATAAACAAAACCCACCCAAAAATTTCAAGGAAAAAGGAAGGATTATTAATAAGTTAAACAAAACAAATAGATTAAAGCACAACCAGAACAGATGCATGAAAAAGCAGAAAACGCAGAAATGAATAGTCTCAGGACTATTTCGTATGGTTAAAAAATAAAATTGGTAATACGACATACTATTAAGGAAAGGATAGAAACCTTTTTAGTGATTTTAGGATAAAGGAGATAAATAGCTAAGAGAGCTGGGTGCTGTGGCACATGCTTGCAGTCCCAACCCTGTGAGAGACTGAGGCAGGGGGATGACAAAGTTTGAGTCCCATCTGGGCAGTTTAACAAGAGCGTGCCTCAAAAGATATTTTTAAAAGGGCTGGGAATGTAGTTCAGCCCAAAGGCTCTACATTCAATCTCTAGTAACACCAAACAAACAAACAAAAACCAAAAAACAAACGAACAAACAGAAAAACACTAAAAATTTTTAATGTTATAAGGGACAACTAATAACTCTGTATGTTCATGAAATGAATTAAGAAACAGTCTGAGTGTTTAAATCTACATTTAAAATTATAGAGAGAATTTTAAAGGAGTTTTCCTGAAAAGTTGTTGTGAGGCCAGATTATTTTGTCAGTAAATTATTTCTGGTTTTTGAGCAATGTAACCCCTATCATGACAAATAGTGTACAGATTATAAAACTATGGACATATCCCCAATTATGTTATAAAGTCAGTATGAATCTCTTAACAGTGTTTTAGCAGAGTGATATTTCTTGGGGGAAGTTTACTTTTTTCTCCTTAATTTAATTCATTCGCCAAGAGTTATTGAAAGTCAACTGTATACCATCTACACAAAGATAAACAAGATTTCTGTTTTCATGGGGCATTTATTATCGAAAACAAACATGAGTATAGATTCTAGTAAGTGCTATGAAGACCGATAGTCTGGACAGGGGGACAGACAGTGGTTAGTAAAGGACTGACAATGTGATGGTTGACATTAGGTCTCAAGGTGCAAAGTAAGGCTGTGTTGTGAGGCAGGAAAGGAAGAGTGAAGTGGAGCCATTCCTCAATGCAAAGATACTCAGAGGGAACAGTCTGGTCAGGTGCATGAGTCCTAGTCAGGGACAGTGACTGATAAAGATGAAGAAGGGTAACAGCCCATGCAGATTTGCTAGACTGCGATTTGCCTTTAAAATTCAAAAGGAAGCTACCTTTCAAGGGTTTAAGTAGGAAGTATCACGATCTTACTGGGATTATTTTTCCAATCAGATTTTGTTGGTACATTTTAGATATACATAGTGGTCACATTCATCATGGAGAATTTGTACCTATATATGATATAACTTGCTTCTTTTTCTTCCCCATTCCCTTACCCTCCCTTTGATTCCTCCTATACTCCCCTCTTACAAAAGCTTTGATTCCATGTTTTCCTTTTTTTTTTTTTTTTTTTTAGGTTTTCCTTTCATTTCTCCCTCCCCCTTTGAACATTTTCTTCCTATTTCACAGTCTTTATTTACATTTTGGCCCTTATTTACACTTTCAGAGAAATCAAAAGTGTAAATAAGGACCAAAGTGTATAGTAGTTATTATTGGTACTTTTGTTTTGTTTTGAAATAAGAGTCTTACTATGTAGTTCAGGCTGCCCCTGAACTCACTATGTAGCCCAGGCTGGCCTCAGGCTCACAGCATTCCTCCTACCTCAGCCTCCCAGGGGCTGGGATTATAGATGGGTGCCACCACACCTGGCTCTTGTTGGTACTTTTAAAGGATCACTGACTAAAGTACAGAAATCATGGAGGGAGACTTAGGAAGGTTTTCAGAAAAGTGGAAATCTACACAGATTTGTGATTTACTGTGTTTTGAAGGTGAATTTCACAGGATTTGGTAAAGGATTGAATCTGGGAAATGAGAAAAAGAATCAGTCAATTGCTCTTTTGACTTCTCTTCTGCAATAGTTACAAGGTTACCCAGTACTTAATTTAGTCAAAATGAAATTACCTTCCCTTCACTTTCTTCTTCCAAACTCAACTTTCCCCCATAGTGTTTATTGTATTAAATTAAATATCACCCATTCTGTATTACTAGTTGGTTAAGACAGAAGCTTGCAAGTATTGCTTTGATACCAAAACCAGAGAAAACCCAACCAAAAAGGAGAACTCTAGGCCAACCTCACTAATGAACATTGATGCAAAAATTCTCAATAAAATACTGGCAAATAGAATGCAGCAAATCATCAAGAAGATTATACATCACGACCAAGTGGGATTTATTCCAGGAATGCAGGGATGGTTCAACATATGCAAATCAATAAATATAATACACCACATCAATAGAGCCAAAAATAAAAATCACATGATCATCCCAATAGATGCAGAAAAGCTTTTGATAAATTCCAACGCATGTTCATGATAAAAATCCTTCAGAAACTTGGAATACATGGTGTCTACCTCAATCTCATAAAGACCATCTATGACAAACCAACAGCCAACATTATACTAAATGGACAAAAACTGAAAGCTTTCACTTTAAAATCAGGAACAAGACAAGGATGTCCACTATCACCACTCCTATTCAGTATAGTTCTGGAAATACTAGCCAGAGCAATCAGACAAGAGAGAGAAATAAAAGGAATAAAGATAGGAAAAGAAGTTAAACTATCACTATTTGCAGATGACATGATACTCTATAGAGAAGACCCAAAAAACTCCATTAAAAGACTACTAGAAGTAATAAACAAATTCAGCAATGTAGCTGGATACAGAGTCAACGCTCAAAAATCAGTAGCATTCCTGTACACAAACAAGAAACTCACCGAGAGAGAAATTATGGAAATAGCGCCTTTCACAGTAGCATCTGAAAAAATGAAATACTTAGGAATCAACCTAACTAAGAATGTAAAAGACCTATATGCTGAAAATTATGCTATGCTAGAAAAGGAGATTGAAGAGGATATTAGAAAATAGAAGGATATTCCTTGCTCTTGGCTAGGAACAACCAACATTGTGAAAATGGCCATACTCCCAAAACTGTTATACAGATTTAATGCAATCCCAATCAAAATACCACTGACATACCTCACAAATCGAGAGGAAACACTCCTAAAATTCATCTGGAAACAGAAGAAACCTAGAATAGCAAAGGCAATTCTGGGCAACAAAGGCAAGGCAGAAGGCATCTCAATTCCTGACTTGAAACTATACTAAAAGCCACAGTGATAAAATCAGCATGGTACTGGCAAAGAAATAGACCTGAGGATCAATGGAACAGATTAGAAGATGCAAGTATAAGTACAAAGACACTCAGCCACCTGATATTTGACAAAGGGGCTAAACATATTCACTGGAAGAAGGATAGCCTCTTTAATAAATGGTGTTGGAAAAACTGGCTCTCCACATGCAGAAGACTGAAACTAGACCCATGCCTATCACCATGCACAAGACTAAAGTCTAAATGGATCAAAGACCTAAACATTAAAACAGAAACGTTAAATCTACTGGAAGATAGGGTAGGTAGAAGTCTTGTAGACATAGGGGTAGGCAGAGAATTCATAAACAAAACGCAAACTGCACAGGAAACACTTCAAAGAATCAACAACTGGGATCTCATATTATTGAAAAGTTTCTGCACTTCAAAAGAAATCAGCAACAGACTAAAAAGAAAACCCACAGAATGGGAAAGAATTACTACCAGCAACCCCTGAGACAAAGGACTTATATCCAGAGCATATAAAGAATTGAAAAACATCAAGCCCCCTAAATTCAAAGACCCTCTCCAAAAATGGGCATCTGAGATGAACACACAGTTCTCAGATGAAGATACACAAATGGCAGATAAATACATGAAGAAATGTTCACCTCACTGGTCCTTCGAGAAATGCAAATTAAAACACCATTGAGATTTCATCTCACCCCTGAAAGAATAGCTGCCATCAAGAAATCAACTGATAACAAATGTTGCGAGGCTGTGGGGAAAAAAGGAACACTGCTCCACTGTTGGTGTGAGTGTAGACTGGTGCAGCCACTGTAGAAATCACTATGGAGATTTCTCAGAAGACTAGGATTGGAAGTTCCATTCAATCCAGCTATTCCCCTTCTGGGTATTTGCCCAGAAAAACTGCAAAGGTCATATCACAGTGATATATGTGCACCTGTGTTTATAGCAGCCCAATGTGATAACTAAATCTTGGAAACAACCAAAATGCCCATCAGCTGCAGAGTGGATGAAAAAGATGTGGTATTTTTATGCAATGGAATATTACTCAACTATAAAAAAGGATGATCTTGAGGCCTTCATAGGTAAATGGAGGCAACTTGAGACTTATCCTCATAAGTGAAATAAGAATCATATTTATAAATATAACATTGTGTCTCTAGTGTAAAAAGTAATAACTGTGGGAGTAATAAAACCCAAAATGTGTAATTGCTATTGTAAAAAACACAGGAAAAGAAAGTGTTCTAAAGGGTATAACTGCATGTATGTTTAAGTGTGTAAGATAGATAACCATATTACTAAGTTTTTGTTGGATCATTGAGCAGAACTGTTTTCAGTCTCACTGTTTGAATGTCCACTTTGTATGCTTTAATTTTGTAACTTGAACAGCTGTTTCTAAAATGACAGTATGTAATTTATCAACTAGTGATTTTTTAGTGTTTTTTTTGAAATTCTGTATTATTTCTATCCTTTTTTCTGCTTTGCTTTTTTTCTCTTTAAATAAAATTTAAAAAAAAAAAAAAACACAGAAGCCTGACCATTATCTTCTATTTCTGCTCCTTTGCAAACCCCACATAACCAATAAGGTCATTGATTTTAATTCCCAAATACCTCTCTGTAGGAAATATTTCTCAGATATGTATTTGTATACATATATATAGTATGTGTATATAATCTATGTCTGTGTCTATATGTCTTCATGCCCAGAACCCCACCTGAATTTAGATAGCGATCTTCTGACTGACTGGTCCCTTTGCCCCCTGTATCATTCCTCTTACCTAACCCATTATGGATGCTGCAGACTGTTAATTATGGCATTTTTCTGCAAAATAAATTTTTAAATTGACTTTCTCAGGATAAAGATAAAACTCCCTAACAGGATCTATAGAGATTTCTTATGATCTGGCCTCCGCTTAGCTTTTCAGCCTTATTTTTCACCCTTCCCACCCTTGCTACCCATTAGAGACATAGAATTACCATTGCATCTTTAGTGAACCGTAATCTGTTTTGCACTTGTCTCCATTTCCTGGTCTCCCTCTTTTGTCTGTTTTTATTGATTTATTATTCTCCTACTTACAGGTGATATTTTTCTTTTTTTTGATGCCTGTAAATTGTTTAAATGTAGACATTGTGAATTTTCTGTTACTGGGTGCTGGATTTTGTTGTATTCTTTTCACTAATTTTGGTCCAAGTTTTGGTATGCAGTTGAAATTTTTTAAATCAGTTTGATGTGTTTTAGACTTACTTTATTTTGAAGAGGCTTTGAAAGGTCTAAGTTCTTTTTCCCTCTGCAGTTAATTTAGAAGTTAATTTCCTTTTAAGAGCTTTACATAATGTCTCACCTACTATGAGTCTTCTTGCCCTATTCAGTGAGAATGCAAACTCTTCATAGTCTTGTATAGATTTCAGGAATTCTTTGAGCTATGTTGTCCCCCAGGGCCCTTTCCCCAACCTCAGGTAGCTTCCTTTTATCTATGACAGATCAGTACCCTACTTCATTTTCTAAGAGATCCCTATTATGCTGTGAACGTCGTTCAATATGAAACTGTTGTTTCATCTGTTTCATCCAGCTTTCTGGGTATCTAAACTGGAAGGGTCAGTCATATCCCTGATACTCCATCATGGCTGTTTGTGGAACTTTTTGTTCGTTTGTTTGTCTTTTTGAGATAGGGTTTCACTATACAGTTCAGACTGGCCTTGAGCTCACTTTGTAGCCCAGATTGGCCTTAAACTTGCAGCAATCCTGTCTCAGCCTCCTACAGGCATGTGCCATCACACCTGGTTCAGAAATTCTTGAGTATCTTTACCATCAATAGAAAAGTGAAGAAACTAATTGGTAAGTTTTCATTGTTTCAGGTATTTAGCGTACCTGGAATAAAGGAAGAAAAGTCCCTGTTGTCTGTGATCCAAAGCCTTTGATAATTAAGTGATTTTGACTAGCACATCTCTTCATTTTTCACTCTTGGTAACGGGTTGTAGTGGTATGGCGGTTAATCAAGAATTACAGTATTTTCGAGTTGAGGCTATAGCTCAGTGGGAGAATCCTGCCACAGCTGGCTTTATCTTACCTTTTTGCCAGTACTTCTAGGGGTTGAAACCCAGAGCCCTTGCACTGAGCAACATTCCTAGCCTGTGGCTGAGCTAGAGATCAATCACACACACAGGGCTAGAGCAAGGCCAGCCCCCAAAATACGAAGTGCCTGAGGTGAGCCAAAGGGGAAGGGTTTTCACCTGCTATCAACCTCTTGCTGATTGTATAAATAAACGCACTGCACACTGCCGTCACTGGGCAGTTCCTTTTCTCCTGTCAGGAAACAGGGCTCCACCTGACCTCAGCTTTCTGCATTCTGACTCTTGTCTTCATTTCTTTATCCTCCACATTCCTCCTGGGGATTTCAAGAGCTGCACTGGACACAGCACCTGCCTTTAAAATATTTTTACTTCGAGATAGAATGCCACTGAGTTGCTGTGTTGCTCTGGCTGGGCTTGAATTTTACAATCCTCCTGCCTGAGCCTCCCTGAGTATGCTGTGATTATAAGCATAAATCACCAGGCCTGTACTGTTTATTTTTAAAAAAAAAAAACTTATTAAAAGTTTTAAGTCAAGGATACATTTATCCATATAAGGATGGTTCCTGAAATCACAAGATTGAGTTTAATCCCTTCTCTCATTCCATCATGTTGCTTTTCCTCACCTGTATTTGCTTTCTTAGTCCCTATGCATTATGATTATCAGGGTAGTTTTGAGTCATATGTTTGGAATTTAACTGCTTAGAATTTAACTGTGTGTGCCACACTCACAGTTTCAGTTTTTCTGTGGATGAAACAAATAACTTTCTTTTTTGAGTCATCTGGAAACTTTTGACAGATTGATATCTAGCACTTGGGTGATAGTACTTTGTAAAATGCAAATTGGCCACACCACTGTCTTCCAGCCCTGGTAATTCTATGATCTATTTTGAGAGACTGCAATTTTTACTGCTTTTAATTGCCCTTGCCTGGCTTGCAACGCAATTTTTTGCATCACAATAGCTTTTTGTTTTAGTGCGTTATCATGGTTCAATCTTTTCAGAAGCTTTTTTTTTCAAACAAGTTAGACTTTAAAATTTAAATTAAGATTCAGCTGCACATGAGTTTACCTATGCAGTTAACTCAGCTGTGGTCATAGCTAGACAGCTTCAAGGGATGGTATTTCCCACAGGTTCAAATAAAAGTAAGCAGACATACATCACAGTTTATGCTTTCGCTTGGCTACTGGTGAAGTTTTTGGATTTTAATTATGACACTGAATTTCAGAAACCTAAAAATACTATTTTAAGAAAAGCATATATTTGTAGAATTGAGAAAACATGGCTTAGGAATTTAATGTACAATAAGCAAGTATAAAACCTGAGTTTTATAAGATGGTTTAACAAGCATAGGAATGGTCAAATAGCAGTCAGAAAAGCTAGTGATTTGACTGTAATGATTAACTTCTTAAAACTGAAAACTAGTAAAACTGCAGAGAATAGTAATCTAAAAAATACTGTGAAGAAAACCAACACAATTAAAACTAAGAAGAAACAAAACAAAGTGGAAAACATTTACAAATATGGCTTTTAATGATCAGTGCATTATAAAAAATGTTTACAACTCTAAGGTTCTCGTAAATATGTTGATAAGGAACATGCCTGTTAAGTCATAGGCAGCGGAAAATAGACTCAAGGAAAAGTGTTCAACCACCTTGGTAATTAAAACAAGTGAATAACTTTTTCTTACTGAGCAACCATGAGACGGGGTCCATAGGGAATCAACTACTACTCATGCATTGGTTTGAAATTAGAACAGCTCATTTGGAAGCATAGTACTACGGTTATGTATTTTAAAAGCCATAAATATATCCAAAGTGATTGATCCAATGATCCTATTCTTGGGAATTGACCATAAATCTAACGAATAACAAAGCTGACTTAGAACTATGTTCATAATAGCATTACTTTTAATAGTAACCACTGAAGATAATCTAATTGGTCAGCAGTAAGAAATTTGATGCATTACAATAAATTAATACCAAAATAGTTCATAGTCCATGTCATATAAGTGTAAGCATTGTGACAGCAGACACTGTATCTTTTTTGTTCTGTTGTAAACTGAGTACCTAGAATAGCTTGTCGTATAGTGGGTACTTAACAATTATCAGCTTATTTTTAAGAAGGAAAACAGCTAATGGAATCAAGTTAAAGGAAAACTTTAATAAACATACAGAAATTGTTCTCAAGGACCTTAATAAGTAAAGGAGTTGGGAAGCAAATTGATTTGTGAAGTTTTTTGAAGGAGTTTGACCTAAGGTTTGAAAGTTTAGTAGGATATGTATTATTTTGGGAGCCAAGGATTGGGAAAGTTGCTTGAGGAGGGATCAGTTTGAAGAGAGGCCTGGCAGTAGAAACTGGCTGAGAGGTAAGGTAAGAAGTGGGGCACAGATGGGATGGGACCCTGAGTGCACTTGTAGTTCAGGCTAACTGGTGGGACTTGGTCCAGCAGTATGGGAAGTTATTAATGGTTTTCAACAGCTTCACACTGGAAACTGCTGTAAAATTCTAAGAATTAATATGACTTTGGTGTGTAGGACGGACTCAGAGAATCAGTGCAATATATTGGAAATGGACTAGAGCACCAAGAGCATCAGTAGTTGTTATAAATCTATTATATTTTTCATCTTAAACTATAAATAGAAACCTGATAATTGGTTTCATTTCATTTCATTTCATTTTGTTTCTTTTCTTTTCTGGTATCCGGAATTGAACTTAGGACCTTGCACTTTCCAGGCGGGTGCTTATGCTGCTGAGCTATATCCTTAGCCCTGATAATAAAAACACATGTTTTTATTTTGAGATAAAGTTTGTTATGTAAGAGGATGGTGTTATTAGAAAATTAAATCAAAATTTAAAGATAATACAGAAAAAGATTTTACTGAAGTGTTGTTCAAAATAATTTAAAAAGTATTTAGGGCGCCGGGGATTTAGCTCAGTGGCTTAAGCGCCTTCCTGGCAAGCGCAAGGTCATGAGTTCGATCCCCGGTACCAAAAAAAAAAGAAACAAAAGTAGTGCTAAAATAAAGCTTCTGTTCTGTTTGCCCCACAAGTAATGTGTTCCTCTTAGCCATGCTTTTGTTTTTTAAAGTCTTTACTGAACACAGAAGAAAACTATGTCAGCCCTCATTGCTTTTGTTCTATCAAAAATATTGCTAGAATATGCTTTAAAATTATAATCTTCTAGAGAAGAGTCAGATATTTTAAAAATTATGAATTGAGGGCATAGTTTTCTCTATAGGAAAAATTACATTTATTGTTTGTTTTTACCTAGTTTTTAATATGTTAGTGAGGTCTGGGTGGGTACTAAAGTTTGCATTTATGAAATAGGATCCTGAAATTTACTGGGAAAAAAAACTGAGAAAAGATTTTAAAGAAAAACCAATTTGTTGCCAGCTTTTTGCAAAATAAATTCTGCATTGTTCATAAAACAGAAAAACATCATCAATTATATTCAGATAAACATGTGCAGGGTATTTTTTAAAAACTGAGCATATTATCAAACAATCAAGCAGTGTTTTTGAGCATTAATATTTAAAATTCAGAATTAAAAATTTAAATGATTTAATCCCTGGTATCCCCGCCCCCATTAAATGAAAGCTTTAGACAACCAAATGATGAATTTATAATTGAACTGACAATTCAGTTGAAATTATTTGAATAATATTTTAGAAGAATATACCAAAGTGCCTAACTAAATTATTTTCAGGTGAAGGTTTGAGTTGGGAAGGGTTTTGCAGAGCAGGCTATGGTTTCTTTGCCTGAATGCTGAGAGGTAGTAATTATCAAATATGATTGCTCTGCATGTCACATGCTGGGTTTACATACGTGCATAACACATACCCCCTTCTCTGAGGAACTAAAAATTATTTATAAACTGTGTAACAAATATTGACAAAAGGTGATAATATGCTTTGGGAATAGAGATTAATTTGAAGAAGGGAAAGAAAAAAGGGAGAGTTTGAGCTTTACAGAGAAGGTGCATGAGCTAGGGCTTGAATCATGGATGGGTAAGCACACATGTGCTGGAGAAAAGGAGAAAGTGGTGTCTGCAGGTACAGTGCAGCATGAGGAGACACAGAAAGTTCCCCCCTCAATAAACACAAATGCATGAGCAGATTCTTTATTTGGTGGGTGTAGAAAAAAGCTTTGCTACACATCAATCCATTTCTTGTAGAGTTCATTAGGAAAACCTTTGTGAATTAATGCAAAAATTGTCTGAACTGTGAAGAGTTACAAAGAAGCATTTGGATGGGACAACAGAAATGATGGTGGTGCTTTCATTTGGCAAAACTCATTTATATATATATTATATATAAGTATATATATTTATATATTATATATAAGTATATATGTTTATATATAAATATATTTATTTTTATTTATTATTTTTATTATTATTTTTAATTATTTTAATTTTAATTATTAATTTTAATTATTTTAATTTTTATTTATTTTATTTATATATAAATATATATAAATTAGTTACCTATTGCATCTTAATTATCTCAGTAATAGTGATTTTTTTAAAAATGTTTGGTGAAATTTATATCTAATACTTTAAAAATTGGATTCCCGAGGAAGAGATTTCGTTACTCAGTATCAAGATATGTGTCCAACACAAGAATAAGCATATAAATCATACCTCAGAGAGCAGAATGTGTAAGATACATGCTTCATGGAACACATTTTAGTGGATGAAGGAGACAGATAATGAAGAACAATAATTAACTTCAGAAAATTAGATGTTATTAAAAATTAAGCTTGTTACTGGGATACAGAGCCATTTGGGGTGGGGAGAAGTTATTTTAGATATGGGGTCAAGTAAAGCCCAGGTGAGGCACAGCTATAACCTGTGGTCTCGTGTTCTTAGAATCAGGTGGACCCTGGACTCACATATAGAACTAAGATTGAACATCTACAGAAACTGCAGTTCTAATTATAGCATAGAATGTAAACATTGGAAACTTCAACAAGATAAAACAAATTGGAATGGGGGTGATATGAGTAAGCTTGATTTTTGTAGAACAGAATAGTTCATTTTCCATTTAGAACCTTGATAGCAGGAATTTTAGATCTTCTATAATTGTTCCACAATTTATTTATTATTATCTTTTCTAGCTGTTATTTTCTGTTGTTCAGACTGTACCATTTCTATTAATCTACTTCAAGTTTCCCTGTTTTTTCTTCTGTTATTTTCATGCTGTTATTAAATCCACTCAAAGTGTGGCTTTGGCTGTGGTATTTTTAAGTTCTACTTTGCTGTTTGGTTTCTTTCCCTTTCTTTGCTGAAAGTTTTTAAAAAATTTGTTCCTGTAGTTTTCATAATAGCTTGTAGCAGCAATTACTGATAGCTCCCCCACCTTCACCCCCAGTACTGAGGAATGAGCAGTTGTCACACTGAGTTAATCCTCAGCCTTTTTTCTTTTAAGTCAGGATCTCACTAAGTACTACATTGCCCAGGTTGACAATTTAGATTTGTGATTTCCTTGTCTCAGCCATCCAGAGTGCTGGGAATGGAGGCGTGCACCCCCATGCGACTTCTGGCCTGATAAATGCTTTAAAATTCTTGCCAGATAATTCAGATACCTGTGTCATCTTTGTATTGACTGGATTGATTCCACTGTATTGATTTTACACTTCTATCAGCAAATCAACTGTCCATATTTGTGTCTTATTTCTGGACTATTTATGTTACAAAAATCTATGGTCTATACACTTACCAGACCAAACTATCTTATTAGTAACTCTATTTTCTATCAAGAAATTGATATCTTGGTATCTGTTAATTTTCCCATCAAAGTAGAGATTTTCCATATATTGCATTATTTTTTCATAATGAGAATAATTACTATAAAAACAAATGAAGATAAGAATAAAAGAAAATACAGCTGTGGTGGCACATGGCTATAATCCAGCACTCCGGGAGGTGAAGGCAGGAGGATTCCAAGTTTTTCTAGCCCAGCCTGGGTAATACAGCAATTTAGTAAACCCTGGAGCTCAATGTAAAGGCTCTGGGTGCAATCCCCAGTGGGAGGGAGGGGGAAGAGAAGAAAATAACTACACAGACTCATTGTGTTTCTCTGTAAATTAGAAATAATATCTAGTTCATAAACTACTTGTAAAAAAAATACAAGAATGCATATGTGAAGTCTTGTTCCTGAAAAATAACAAATGCTTAGAAAATATTAGTTCACTTTGATATTCTTTTTTTCTGATTGTAACATTTTAAAATCATTGCTGTCAACAACAGCATTTGAAATGAAGAAGCTTCCTTGAAGGAAGTCTTAAATCTTTACCCCCACTTAGTTCTCTAAATTGTGATTCATTAGCCTTTTTCCTCAATACTGGCTTAGGTTTATTCTTGTTGTTAAACTTAAAAGTTTCCTTCTTTTCATAGGCCTAGGAAATTCTTCCACTGTAGAGAATCTTCTCATAACTATCACTCTTCTCGGACAGAAGCAGAATGGGATGTTGTTAGGCACTCCTCCACAATTACTTGCTGCCCTGGGTGACAGAAACACTTTCCGTTTTGTTTTTAGTATTTTACAACTGAGCTTTAGGGGCAAGGTTAAAGGAGGAAGGGTTGGGGGTGTGTGACAAAGCTTGGGGAATCCACTGGTGGCCCCTGACTCTTGCTGAGTTGGTAGCTGGTAGCCCTTTGACTTTCATGATGGAAAGATTTTCCGGAGGAGGTGACATTTAAGATAAAATCTGAAAGACGAGTTAGGATTTATTCGGTAGATGAAGAATATGCCACTCAGAACTAGCCTATTGAAAGTACTAAGAGAATGTCAGTAGAATTACTAAGATAGTTTGGCCTGGCAAGGATACAGACACATAGATTTTTGTAACAGAAATAGTCCAGAAATAAGACACAAATATAGACAGTCAATTTGTTGACAGAAGTACAAAGTCAATACAATAGAAAAGGACAGCCTTTTTGGTAAATAATAATGGTTTTGGATTCATATGCAAAGAAAATGAACATAATTTATATTTTACATCTTATATAATCATTGACTCAAAATGCATCACATATCTAAGTATAAAATGTAGTTATAAAGCTTTTGGAAAAAAAAAAGCATAAGAGATAAATCTTCGTGACTTAAGGTGAAGGAAAGAGTTCTTAAGCATGACAACAAAAGCACCGTCTGGCAGAGTGGAGTGGCTCATGTCTGTCATCTCAGTTATTTGTAAGGCTGTGGCAGGAAAATCTCAAGTTTGAGGGCATCCTAGAAAATTTAAGAAAACTGTATCTCACAGCAAAATTAAAAAAATAAAAACAGTCTTGGGTTGTAGTCTAACACTAGACTGTGTGTAAAGCCCAGTATCATATATAAAAATAGCATAGTTGATTAAAGAAAAAATGACAAATTGGGCTTCATAGAAATTTAAAGTTCTCATTTTGTGAAATATAGCAGACATTGAGGGAATGAAAATGCAAACAGAAAAAACATTTTCAAATGGCATTCAATAAAGTACTTGTATCAAAAATATACAGACTCTCAAAACCTAATAGTAAAGGAAACTACCCAGTTTAAAAATGAGCAAAAGACAGAGACATTTCATCAAAGAGGATATAAGATTGGTAAATAAGTGCATGGAAAGATGTTCAAAATCATTAATTGTTAGGGAAATGCAAATTGAAACAACAATGAAATATCATTGTATACCTATTTGAATAACTAAAATAGGAAATCAGGATGATACCAGGTGCTATCAAGGATGTAGAACAACTGAAACTTGCATACATTACTAATGACAATGAATATCAATGCATATATTTCTCTTAAAAATAGACATTTTGGAGAAATTTTGTAGATAAAGTGTAGACATGTACACAATTTCTTGTAGCTTAGTTTCCTGTAATGTTAAATAAAACCATGGTGTATGTTTCAAAACTAAGGAACCAACAGTGATACATTACTTTTAACTCTAGGCTTTATTTGAATTTTCCATTTTTCTACTAGTATCTTTTCTGTTCCAAAGTTCAGTTCAAGATCCCACCTGCTTTTTAGTCTCTAGTTTGTGTCAGTCTTTTCTTGCTTTCGACAACTTTTGATACTTCAGAGCAATACTGGCAAAGTGTTTTGTAGTGTATCACTTAACTGAGTTCGACTGATTAGACTTGTGCTATAGTTTTTTGGGAATATGGTAGAGGTGAAGGGCCCTTCTTAGCACATCATATCAGGGAGTAGAGTCTCAACATGATTGTCACCAGTGATGTTAAGTTGACCTCACTGATTTTTTCATGCTCTGGAAAACTTTTTCATATAGTTAAATATACACTTACCTTATGACCTAGCAATTGCACTAGGTTTTTGCCCTAGAATGTAAAAACCAATATTCACATAAAAAATACACAAGTGTTTATAGCAGCTCTGTTTGTAATCATCAAGCACTGGAAACAACCCACATGTTTTTTTTTTATAGGTGAAAAGATAAACTGTGGTATATCAGACAGTAACTATTACTCAGTAATAAAAAGAAATAAAGTACTGATACATGTAACAACTTGGATGAATCTCAGAGGCTGCCTGAAAAAAGACTAAAGACTGCATACTTTCCGTCTTTGTGATATCCTATTATATGAAAAAAGCCATTCTGAAACAGAATAGTTCGGATTGAGATGTGGGAGGCTGTGACAATAAAGTGTGAACTGTTCTATATTTTTTCTGGTGGCAGTAGTGACATAATTTGGCGAAGCAGAGTGATGCACATCTGTAATCCCAGCTACTTAGGAGACTGAGGTGGAAGACCACAAGTTTGAGGCTAGGCTGGGCTACTTAGTCTATATCTCAAAAAGAAAACACTAGAACTAGAACTTAGTGGTAGAGTTCCCTGGGTTCTATCTGTAGTACCACAACAAACATGCAAACAAAACCTAAACTCTGTACATATGTTTATATTCATAAAACTATATATATATATATAGGGCCAGAGATTTAGCTCAGTGGCTCAAGCACTTGCCTGGTAAGTGTGAGGTCGTAAGTTCAATACCTGGTACCAAAAACAAACAAACCAACCAACCCAAAACCATACCTACATAGGAAAAAAGCTTACCACATGATCATTTACAAAATACATTTTTTTTAAAAAAGTAAGTGAAAAAAAGACTAACTGGAACATAAAGAATAATAGCAGAGGACCTACACCCTTTGGACTTCAAGGGCTCATGGATTTTAAATATTCTTTGAACTACTAAGGGATTTTGAACTAGGAAATGATTTGTTTAGATTTATTTTTAAAAAATAAGATCTTTTAAATTAAATGGAGAAAATGAATCAATGTGGAGATAGTAAGACATTTCTTGCATGCTTTCCTACAATTTTTGGTAAGGCCCTATTCCTGAAAACTTTTTTTTAGTATTCAAGTCATTGTGATGATCATAATTATAATTATTGATTCTTTTTATATTTTTAACTTTTTAAAAAATAGTCTTTTTTGTACTTTATATTCCTTCATTGTTTTGCAAAGGAAGTTCTACACCCAAAGAACATAATAGCACCTAGATGTGTAGAATTAAACTTTTGGTTTCAAAAGTGTTACCGTCTTTAAAAAATATTATGTACACAGTTCTTGAAATATTGTTACACTTCTCCTTTTGCAAAAATGAGTGGAAATCAAAGAAATATAGCTAGTGCTCATAGTTATAAAGGTTATATATTAAAAATCTCTTAAGTATGATAAAAATGGGAACGGTGGCGCACAGCTATAGTCACAGCACTTGGGAGGCTGAGGCAAGAGGATTGAAAGTTTGAGACGTGTCTTGTGAGACCCTGTCTAAAAATAAAAAGTGGGAAGGGCTATGGATGTAGCTCGGTGTGAAAGCCCCGAGTCCAATCCCCAGTACTGCCCTCTCCAAATAATAATAATAATAATAATAATAATAATAATAATAATATAATGTTAAAAGACTAAGATGAAAATTACAATTTTTTGTTTCAGTCAGTTGTTGGATTAAAGAAGATTAATTATGTTCAGTGTGTGAAGAAAACAATTTGACAAAATATAGAAGTATTGGAATTATATTGGTAACTGGTCAGGTGAAATTAGGAACATAATGTGTGTGTTTTCTAACCATCCAATGACAATCTGTGATAAATTTCCAGGTATGTTTATCTTTCAAGAGTATATTATACTTCTGAAGTAAAGAATTTCCTCCAATAACACATAGTATTGTATCAGAAAAAAATCTTTTAGGTCAAACCTCAGAGAGTTACCTTTTTTTCTCTGAAGGCAAGATGGTAGAATATTCGCAGTTTCATGTAGTTAACATACAATTTTTCCCGATTGATTACTTTTTCATTTTTTATTAGTACATGTTTGTAATACATAATGATTGCATTCTTCATTAGGAGTTGTTTCATGTATATAATGTTTAATCTGACTCTTTATTTGTGTTTTGGATTTCTCATATAAGAAAAACCATGTGGTATTTAAGCTTGTGTGTCTGATTTATTTCACTTAACATTATGTTCTCCAGGTGCATCCATTTTCCTACACATAACTCAACTTTAGCCTGCTTTCTGGCAGAGTCTTACTCCATTGTGCATACATGCCACATTTTCTTCATCTCTTCATCTGCTGCTGAGCATATAGGCAGCTTCCGAACTATAGCTGTAATGAGTCGTGCTGCTATAAACACGGATATTCATGTATGATGTAGTAAGGGAATAACTGGGTTGAATGGAATTTCTGTTTTTAGTTGCCTGAGGAATCTCCATAGTGATTTCCATAGTAGTTTTACCAGTTTGCATTCTCACCAACAATGTAGAACTACCACCCCTGATACTATCGCACCTCACCAGCATTTGTTATTATTTGATTTCTTGATTTCTTGCTGGTGGTGTTTTCATCTGCATTTCTCTAATGGCTAGTGAGATTGAAGTTTTTTCATGTATTTATTGGCCATTTTTACTTTTTCTTATGAGAAATGTCTGTTCATTTGAGTTGTCTAGGTTTTAATTGGGTCTTTTATTTAGGAGGGGTCTAATTTTTTTGAGTTCTTTATAAAATTCTAGATATTAGTCCTTTGAGGAGTAGCTGGCAAAGTTTTCCCATTCCATACATTGTCTATAAATATAAATATAAATATAAATATAAATATAAATATTATTATTATTATTACTTTTGGTACTGGGCATCAAACTTACACACCTTGCATTTGCCAGGCTGGCAGTTATGCTGCTGAGCTAAATCCCTGGCCCTGTCTCCACTTTTTTGGTTATTTTATTTGTTGTACAAAAGGTTTTTAATTTGATACTATCCCATTGGTTGATTCTTGGTATTATATCTTATGTGATTGGGGTTCTGTTTAGAAAGTGCTTGCACACGCTTATGTCTTTAAGAGTTTTACCTATTTTATCTTCCAGCAGATTGTTTTATTTTAACATTTAGATCTTGGATCCATTTTTATTTTAGTTTAGTGCATGGTGAGAGATATCCTGTGCATAGCCAATTTTCCCAGCAGCACTTATTGACAGATTCCCGCCAGCTTGAACCACTGGTAGTTGGCTATTTAACATCAGATGGTGGATTCAAATCAGAACCGCCCAGCAATGAGACATGCAAATTAAGGTCCCCTTGCGATTATGTGAAAGAGGCTGTCCTCCAACATGTTTTTGCCTCGCTGGCAAAGATCAAATAGCTGAATATTTTCTTTTCATTTAAATTTCATTGAAGATTTTCAGGAATATTGTTGTTAGATTTTCCCAGAATTTCTTGTAGAACTTAATGGTGAACTACCAGGTCCTAGGCTTTTCTTAATTGGAAGGTTTTTTTGTTTTTTTTTTACTGTTTTGTTTTGTTTTTACTACTTCATTTTCGTTGCCTGGATTATTAAGGATTTTTATATTTTCTTGTTTTAGTTTGGTAATTTTTATGTATTTAAGAATGTGTCCATTTCTTCTGAGTTCTCTAATTTATTGGAGTATGGATTTTTGAAGTAGTTATTAATAATCTTCTGGATTTCATTGGTGTCCATTATGATTTCACCTTTTTCATTTCTAATTTCATTGATTTGGGTCTTTACTTTTTTGGATAAGATTGGGTAAGGGTAGTCTATTTTGTTTGTTCTTTTGAAGAACCAGTTCTTGGTTCATTGATTCTTTGTGGGTTTTTTTTTTTTTTACTTTCAATTTCATTAATTTCTGCTCTGATTTTTATAATTTCCTTGTGCTAGCTTTAGATTTGTATTACTCTTGTTTTTCCAGGACCTTGAGGTACATCATTAGGTTATTTTTTGGACTTCTCTGTTTTTCTGATATGAGAATTAACTGCTATAAACTTTCTTTGTAGGCCTGCTTTCATTGTGTCCCATAGATTCTGGTATGTTGTACTACATTCCTGTTTAGTTCTAGGAACTAATTCTTTCCTTCATTTCTTTGGTAATCCATTGACTATTCATGAGTGCATAGTTGAGTTTTCATGTGTTTGGATAATTTCTATGAGTTTGTTTTTTCCCATTGATTTCTAGTTTTATTATGCTGTGATCTGATAATATGACAGTATGATTTCGGTTTTTGCATTTGTTTAAGCAATCATTCTGTTTTGGAGAAATTCTACTTGTTATTAGGTGTAAGTAACTCTGTAAGTATCTATTAAGTCCATTTGTTTGAAACTTTGGTTCAACTCTGATACTTATTTGTTGATTTTTTTTGACTAGTTGATCTATTTGTACCAGTGGGATATTGAGTTCCCCCACTATTATTGTGTTGAAGTGCATCTGACTTTTTATGTCCATTAATGTTTGTTTTATGGAGTTGGGTGTTCTGGTGTTCGGTGTCATATATGTTTATAATTGTTATCTCTTTCTGTTGAGTTTTTCCCTCAATCCATATGTAATGAGCTTCTTTGCCTCTTCTGATCAGGTTTATCCTGAAGTTCACTTTATCTAAAAATTGGATAGCTACTCCAACTTGTTTTTGGGTTCCTGTAGCATGAAATATTGTCTTCTATCCTTTAATTTTTTAATCTGTGAACTTTTTGGATTAAATATTTTTCTCGTATGCAGCATACCATTGGATTTTGTTTCTTGATCCATTCTCCCAATCTGTGTCTTTTGATTGGGAACTTGAGTACATTCATGTTGAAAGTTATTACTGAAAGGTATTGACTTACTCCTGTCATAATATTATTTTCCTGTTGCTGATTGTCTGCCTGTCTGGCCTCTCCTCCCCCCTTCTCCTCTTCCCTCCTCTTCCTCATGTGCCCCTCTCTCCCCACTTCCCCTTCTCTTATCTTTCCTATCTCATCTTCCTTCCTGTCTCCCTCCCTCCCTCATCTCCTTGTCTCTCTCCACACTCTGTTTAACTGCTCACTTTACCTGATATATTCTATTAGACTTTTTGGCAAGGTGGACTCCCTTATCTCTGTCTAGGATTTCCTTGAGAAGTTTCTGGAGTGCTGGTTTGATTGCCATGAATTTCTTATAGTGTTCTTTGTTATGGCGAGACTTTATTTCCTCATCAGTTTTGAAAGATAGTTTCTTTAGGATGTATCAGTCTGAGTTGGAAGTTGTTTTCTTTTAGGACTTGAAACACTTCAAGCTTTCCTGGCCTTTAAAGTTTGCATTAAGAAGTCTGTTATATTCTAATGAGTTTACCTTTATCAATGATTTGTTGTTTTTCTGTGACAGCTTGTAGTATTCTATCTTTGTGTTAGACTTCTGAAATTTTGATTATGATGTATCTGGAGAGGATCTTGTTTGACCTTGGTTCTTTGGGGTTCTCTATGCCTTACTTTTCCATTGAGAAAATTTTCTGCAGTTAGTTCACTAAACAGGTTTTTTATGCCATTTGTGCTGTTTCCTGATTTTTCACTAATTCTAGTCATCCGTGAGCTGTTGGATATAGTTTTCTTTTCTTTTCTTTTCTTTTCCCTTCCCTTGCCTTCCCTTGCCTTCCCTTGCCTTCCCTTGCCTTCCCTTGCCTTCCCTTGCCTTCCCTTGCCTTCCCTTGCCTTCCCTTGCCTTCCCTTGCCTTCCCTT
>PVJX010011635.1:0-52706 GCA_004027295.1 Dolichotis patagonum | reverse complement strand
GCTTTATACTATTGTGTTATGTTTGATATTATTGTAATTGAAACTATGCTCAACTATAGCAGAGTAAGAGATATGGTGTTAGATACTGTTGATGTCCAGTTGACTTAAGGTAAAGTACTGTGTTGCCTATGTTGTCCTCTTCTGATCTGCTCTGTACTGCCCCCTTTTGTTTTATTCTCTTTTAAATTAAAAAAAAAAAAAAAAAAAGATGGCCTTGTAGGCACAGTTCTGTCGTAGGAACCATAATAGCAAGCCTGAAAAGCTAAATACATCCTTCCAGCAGAGGGCAGGCGTGTCACAGCTGAGGAAATTTACACGGCCTTTATGTAAACACTATGTTATAAAAATTTAACTTAAAATCATGTTCCTAGGTCTTTGTGAATGTTTGTATTTAAAAGAACCTAGATTATATTAGTTAATATACTACTGATAACTATCCTAAGCAAATATATATTCTTGTGGTGGTTTTACTTGTATTTCCCCTTAAATATGGTTTTATGAACTCAGTAAATATATTTAACATAGATATGGTTTTATATACCCTAGATTTTCTTTAAAGCATAAAATGTGTATCATACAAAAGGAGATTTTAAGAAGAACTAAATCTATCTTTAATATGCAAGAATGTTTGCTTTCACGTCCTATCTTTGCTGATGAGTCTTTGAAACAACAATTCTGATACACTGATTTCTTTTTTCCACTTCAACATTATTTTCTAGCTTGGAGAAGAGCTATCTGCAATTTCTAAATGGCAATATTTTGATTTTTGAGTATCACTTTTGTTGACTGACTTCTATTGATTGAAAGATAAATCGTGGTGAAAGTGAGGGCTGATTTGTGGCTTAAGGAGCTCTCTAAATCATGTAGAAATAGAAGCCTTATAATGCAATGTGAGGTACAACTCATTACAGCTCACTCACTGACTACTGAATAAACCAAAATACACAAATTATTCCGAGGTTCAGATAACAGGAAGTTCTTTATGTGCCTTTATTTGGCCAGGGTTTTAAGAAAGTTAGTACTATGATATATCTATAATTTTCCAGTAAACATATGTTTCTAAAAACATAGACTTACATAGTCTCTTAGTTTCAAAGTTGATACAGTACTCAGAGATCAAGGGTATTCTGGGGCTTATGTATTCCCTCTGCTTTAGTTCAAAGGAAAAACCTTACACATCCAGCACCACACTATTGTTTCAAGACATCTCAAGAAAGGAAGGGGGCCAGAGTCAGAGACACTGCATTAATTTCACTGGGAGAGTGAGCAGAGCGAGGCTCAGTGCAGTGATACTGCATGAGATCGAAGCTAAACCCTTGGACTGTTTCTTGTATGCTCTGCTTTTTCGTTGATGTTATAAAATATGAAGACTGCTGAAAATGGTGTGGTAGCCAATTCTCTGCTCCAAACAGAGCCCTGGCTGCAAAGTGAAGGTAGGGATGGGAGTATGATATGAAAAAAGAGGGAGAATAAGAAATATGGCCTCAGGGAGGTCTCTTTTTCCTTTTACTCACACTGCTAAGATTTGGTGACCTCAAAGATATTTTGCCTGGACATAAACTGCAAACTGCAAATTAGAGTGCATGCTTCTAAACATCTATTTTAGTGACTTCTCTGAGATCCTTGTTGTGCAAGGTGTGGTCCATTGGCCAGCAGCTTGGGCGTCGCTACCCGGGAGCTCAGAATTTTGTGCCTCATCCCCAGTCTCCCGAATCAGAGCCTGCATTTTAGCAAAATCCAGTTAAGTGTCCATTCAAGTCTGAAAAGTGTTGCCTTAGGTGATACAGATATTCTTCAAAGTAGGGTTTGTCCCTTCCTACTCTGGTTATTTCCTGGTGTTCCCGGTGCAAGGTATCCAAAACTAGAGGTATCCAAAACTATATATATATGGTATATATATATATATATATATATATATATATATATATACCATAAAATACAAGGTGCAGTTTTACTTTCATTAAGCAAACCTGGAAAAACTCCAGCTTACAAGCCATGAGGGAGAAAGTGATTATTCATATTACAAAAAAGTCTTTTCTTTACAACAAGGAATTTTTTACGTTGTTCCTTTAAATTGCCTTGGGGTAAATTTGCAATAGAATTTGACTCAAATGTTGACTCACAATCTAATTTTGAAGATGGCATATAACACACAAACTGAGACATGCTTGCATAGATAGGAGTTTTGGGCAAATTATTAGTAAATTTTGAAAGAGCTCTTGACCACTCACCTCATTTCTTTCATTTTATCCTGGTTTTTCTATGTCTACAATCTGAAATCATTTCTTCTTATTTATCTGCCAACTCCTATCATTCTTGCCTCATATACCTTTGAAACCAAACACTTCACACAGACTGAATTAACAAAGGAGATGCCTAAAGATGAATTCAAGAAAAATGAACCTTTAACCTGATGAATAGTAATGGTGATATTATCCTTGATTTGAACCTACAAAATCCGCTGCTAGTAATACCATGGTAGAGAAAGTGAATACATGTCTATAAAACTTGAGCAATAGCAGAAAAATATTTCTCAATCCTCAAAATATTATCTATAATAAACCACACTGGAACAGCTGCTCCAGATTCTGACTCCTTCTGTGGTCTCATGGTCTTTGTTCATTTCTCTGTTATGGTGTTTATATTACTGTAGAATAGGAAGTGTTTTTGTCTTTTTCATATGCCCAGTGTCTAGCACATAGTAGTTTCACACACACTTGTTGGACGACTTAGGAATCTGCTGTGTTAAGGTCGATGTTTTTAGGAGATAGAAGGAATTGGATGTCTGAGCAAAGGAGCTACAAAAGTTGGGGAAATGTAGATTGGTATCTCTATCCATAACATAGCAGTAGCATGGTATTCTACAGTATCAGATAACATGAATTAGTATTTGGCTGAGAAATTGTGTCTGTATTTGAACATTAATAGCTGTGAAGCATAGAAGAACTAAAAAAATAAAAGGAGGAGGAAGAGGAAGAGAAAGAGGAAGAGGAGGAAACAGGGAAAGGTGGTGAGTGAGAGATGGAAAGGGGAAGGAAGGGGAGGAAAACTTTGGTTGCTGGATTGAAAAGCATAGACTATTCAGTTTCATCTCAGTCTGTTTACCTCAGTGGTGGTACTGCTTGAAAGCTGAGTCACTCTGCAGTCAATGCAAAGAACTCAGCCCTGCTGGAAATTTGCTTGATTGCACAGGCAGGTAAGGTTTTAAAAAATAGAACATCTTTTCTAGGCTTTGCTTAGAAGGGAGAATCAGAATCACATTTTAGTCATGTAAGTACTGAACTAAATGAAAAATCCTCTCAAACAGAAAAATTCCTGCCCAGGTAGCATATAGGGAGGTGGGTGACATTCTACAGTAATATTCTTCATGCAGTTGGTGCCTTCCTCTCTAAGCAGCAGAATTCTGACTACTACAGTCATATGAGCCAACCATATTCTGTCTCCATCTCAAGCTATCTGGAGATAGCCTTCAATTCAGAAATTTGTGAAGGTATATTAGTACATAATCACTAAACTCATGCTTTGACATGAAAGCCACACAAATTTCCATTATACAACAAATCAAAGGTGATTAGAGCAGGGTTCTGGTAGAAACTTCTAATTTTTCCAAAGAAAATTAATGAATGCAAGTGGAGAAAAAGGACTCTGTTCTTGTCTTGTCTGAACATCTCTTATTTCATTATGTGAAGTATAGTTATGCTCTGAAGAATTGCTAATACTACCCCTGTTGTATACTGTTGTATTTAGAGATTTTAGTTGCTTTTATCAAGGCCATAGTTGGTAGAAAATACCACTTGATGTCTATGAAGAGACAAATATTTTCTTATGTACACTATTCACCCATCATATTTCTAATGAAGACTACATCTCTGGCAGCTCTGAAAGGTGTCTCTTGTTTATTATTATAAAGTCAAGAATGGGAGACTAGCTACTTGTTCCTGTAGCTTTTTCCTCCTCTACTCCAATTGTTCTCAAGGCTTTGACATCTTTTGTATTTTCCACAATGTAAGCTTCATGTTCACCACTGTTGACAGGAAAAGTAGCTTTCTGATTAGAATTAGGGCTGAAAATGGATCCTTTATTAGAGAGAGTTTAGGCACCAGGTGCTTTCACTGCAAATTATTGAATGCCTCCTTCTCCCACCTGCAGCACTAAGTAGTGCTTCTCTTTGAAAAAATCCATCCCTGATATCCTATAGGGTTTCAAAATGGAGTTGGTAGAGAAAAAATTTCAATGGGCAGAATACAGAAGAAGATAAAATATGCAGTAAATCTTTGAAGATAATTGAGCCGGCATTGGCAATGGCTAGAAGTATCAGATTTCTTATGAAGGAAACAAAAAATTGTTCCGGGTTTCTTGTTAGTAATTCTTGGAACTACTTGACAAACAGACTTCATCTTTCTTGTTGGGAAATAACTGATGCTTGGATATATAAATCTTTCTGTGAATATTTACATTACTCGAGTTTTTAAAAAATAATTTTAAGAATTCATAGTCATGTCTAATTGAACATTTCAAAAGTGAGCTAAACACACTGTACTGATTCCCTGGAATGTCAATCCCTTTTTACTTGGGCAAGGGCACCTATATAGATAATGAAAATATGTGTTTTAGCCTAAGACCCAGAAGGGAAGGGGAATTTTTGAGACAGGTGTCTGAGTCCTGGGCATTTTCTTTCCACTGTGAGGTTTTACAAGCTGACTGATCCCTTAGACACCTTTATAATGTGGTACATCTAGGGACCTTTTTATGTGACTCTTGGAAGTGTGATCAAAATAATTATGAAATGTCTCTCAAGCAACTGACACGTAATACAACAGTTGATCTCTAATCTTTTATAGGATGTTTTAATGCTCTAAGCACTCTTTTGAAGGCAATAGGAAGCAAAGCCATTGATTTTTGCTCCATTTGGGGTGGGTTAGGGATTAGTTGTATTGACAGATGCTTGTCCCCAGGGAACTTGTTTAGAAGAATAAATACATTTCTTCTCTGGGTCAGACAGGTTCTTTCTTCAGAGAGTTCTAATGAAGAGTGAACATGAAACAATTTTTCAGGTTCATGTTTTATACTGCCAAAGATTACCACCAGTTAACTGAGAGTGTTGGCTGTTATTTCTTTTGCATTGAAGGACTTAGAACCATTGGAATTATCCAATAACTCAGGGTCATCAATCCCAATTTCCAAGATTAGATCCTCTTGCCACAGGCTAGAGTAATAAGGAGAAGCTGTCTAATGATGCATCTAGGTTTCTCGAAAATCTACCAGCCAATCTAAAATTATCGCATTAGCTTATAATTGTTAGTCTCAATTTCAGTTTATTTTCAGCCAAAAAACAGGTCGAAGTACATGATGTGCTTGTTGGAAATATCTGTTTGAGAAGAATCAAACCGTCATTGGAGGAAGAACACAGGCAGGTTTGATCTATGAAAAGTAGACCAGAAGGCATACTTTTGTACCTTGGCTGTTCCCTGTGAATGGTAATTTTTTTCTGTGTTCTCTCTCTGGGGTTGGGATGTCTAGTTTTTTTTTAAAAACCTTAATAATAACTTCACATCATTTTGTATAAATAAAATATACATATCTGTTAGTGATTTTAATGACTGCTTAGTATTCTATCATGTATCTTCTTTTCCTACCTTTGTGTTCTTTCCATATCATCCTACTAAAACCAGATTTTCAAACATTGCTTGACTATAGATATATCTTTGAACAGATATTTCAACAGATTTTTATTGAGCAAAATATAGTAGTGTTGGAATGAGGATAGTGGCATGATGGGCAGAGTTAGGAGGGATAGGTAAGAATAAGATAGACTTATAGGCCATATATCTGGGAAAATGTAGTCTAATTGTCATATCTAGTTTAAAGATCTTCTCTTAATAAAGAAATCTTCTTTTCATTTATAGGAAGGAGTAAAACTGTGGGAGTTGGGAGATATTTTTAATCATTTGTAAATGAAGCCAACCATTTGAGAGTATGAAATGTATAAGGGATGATCAAAAAATAGGCTTAATTTTAAAGTTAAAAAATTCATTACATTAAAAGAGACATCAGCATTAATCCTCTTCAAAATACTTCCTTTTGTTTTGAATAAATTTATTCTGTCATTCTTGCCACTTCCAGTTTTGGAAATCTTTTTGTGTGTGTGTGAATGTGTTCACAAGGTGTGATAAAAAATATGGTAAATACTGCTGCTAAGTGCCATAGCATGGAAAAGGAGGGCTTATGAAAATACTGCAGTATGTCCTTATCTACCTCGTTTACTGGATCTGGCATTGCATGATGCCTGCCTCTTCTCTAACATCAAAATAACCATGAAAAACAAATGGTTCACATCGGTTTTGGACGTGGAGGGAGTTATGACAATGTAAGTACAGATAGTCATGAAAGAGGACTTTCAGAACTGCTTCAAAGCTGGCAGGAATGATGGGATCAGTGTGTTTGAATTGAGGGGATTATTTTGAGGAGATTAATGGCAGTGTATCTTTTATTATCATAAATTAAAAAGTTCACTGTGCTTCTCAATCATACCTCATATGTATTTCCCCGCCCTGGGGTGGCCACGGCTTGCTAGACCACAGTCACTTACCAGGGCGGCAGGCTGGTTATTGGTTGGCTCAGCACCCTAAGTTCCAACACGGCGGGGATCTCAACACTGTTACCTCTTGTTTCGCCGCCCTGGGGTGGCTCATACCTCATATGTATACACATCTACATGTATGGACTTTTACAAAATTAATACTATATTGAAAATACTATTTTGTTGCCTAATTGTTTACTAAATTCTCAATGTTTTCATGTCAATAAAATATACTTACTGATCAATAATTTTAATGTCTGTCTATTATTCCAGTATATACCTGCTTTTAGTCAAACTTTAACTGACAGGTATTTATTTTCCTTCTTTTCGCCTTTCCCACATTCCAGTTCTTTCCTTTTGATCACTTTCTTTCCCTTTACAATATCTATTATCTCTTTTGGACTTTATTTACTGTTTCAGTTTCTTACACTAGAGAAACAATATGATGTTTACACATGCAAGTATGATTTATTTCACTTATGAGTATGATCTCTACTAGCACCCATTTACTTCTAAAAGTCTCGCATCTATCTTTCTTTATAGCTGAGTAGTACTCCACTGTATAAAAAAACCACATCTTTGTATCTATTCCTGGGTTGATGGGCACTTAGGTTGTTTCCAAGATTTAGCTATTACAAATTTTGCAGTGGTAAACATGGGTACACATATATTACTATGATAAGATGTTTTCAGTTCTGGGAAAATACCCAGAAGGGGAACAATTGGGTCGAATGGGACCTGAAATCTTAGTTTTTTCAGGAATCTCCACACTGATTTCCATAGTGGTTGTACCAGTCTACACTCCAACAGTGGATAAAGATTTCTTTTTCCCCACAGCCCTACCAGCATGTGTTATTGGATAATTTTTTGATGATAGCCATTGGGTGAGATGGAATCTCAGTGTTGTTTTAATTTGCATTTCTAGAATGACTAATAATGTAGAACATATTTCATATATTTATTTTCCATTTGTATTTCTTCATCTGAGAAGTATATATTCATCTCAGGTGCCCATTAGTGGATTGGGTCTTTGAATTTGGGGGGTCTTAATTTTTTTCATATAAAGATATGTTCTATATAGAAGTCCTTTGTCTGAGGGATAATTAACTAAAATTTTTTCCCAATTCATGAGTTTTCTTTTTACTCTTGATGATTTCTTTTGAGGTACAAAAATATTTTAATAAGATGAGATGCCATTTGTTGATTCTTTGAAGTACTTACCATGCAGTTTGCATTTGTATTCATGAACCCTATGCCAACCCTTATGTCTTTAAGATTTCTACCTATTTTCTCTTTTAGCAGATTCAGTGTTTTTGTTTTAATATTTAGATCTTTGACCCATTTTGTCTTTAGTTTAGTTGCATGGTGATATGCATGGGTCTAGTTTCAGTCTTTGGTATGTGGAAAGCAAGTTTTCTGGCACCATTTATTAAAGAGGCTATCCTTCTTCCAGTAAACATGTTTGGCCCCCTGTCAAAGACAAGGTGGCTGAGTGTTTCTGTAGCTGTATCTGCATCTTTAATTTATTCAATGGAGAGGAGAAAGGGCTGTGGGGAAAAAGGAAAACTTTTCCACTGTTGGTGGGAGTGTAGAGTGGTACCACCACTGTGGAAATCAGTGTGCAGATTCCTCAGAAAACTAGGATTAGAGTTTCCATTTCACCCAGATATTTCTCTTCTGGGTATTTTCCTGGGAGAATTGAAAACATCATGCCACAGTGATATATGTACACCCATGTTTATAGTAACACAAGTTGTAATAGCTAAATCTTGGAAACAATCCAAATGTCCATCAACCCAGGAATGAATAAAAAAGATGTGGTATATTTATACAATGGAATACTACCCAGATATAAAGAAGGATAAACTTTAGGCTTTTATAGATAAGTGGGTGCAACTTGAAACAAATCAAACTTGTATGTGTAAATAGCATATTGTCTCCCTAGTGTAAAAAAATCTGAAAGAGTAATAAGATGCAAAATGTGTAATAGATATTGTGAAAATGAAAGAGAAAGAAAGTACTCCAAGGGAAAGAAATACTGGAGTAGGAGAAAGGACAAAAGAAAGGAAAAGATTATATGTCTGTGTGTGTGTGTGTGTGTGTGTATATCTCATATATATATATGATATATGATATATATATCACATATATGCGATATGTAACTATACTACTGATCTCTGTTAGTTCATCAAAAAGAAGTCTGTGCTTTCATTATTTGATTATTTGATCATTTTTTCATGCCTAAATCTTGCAATCTGAACAACTATTTCTAAGATAACAATATGCAATATATTAACAACTGTTAATTTCCTACTATTTTTTGTAATTCTGTATCATATTTTTCCTTCTTTTGTTTTGTTTTTAAAATAAAAAAATTAAAAAATTCCCAGAACACAAGCAAAATGTAGACAAATTCCTCTAGTTCAGTTTCCAACAGAACGCTCACACCCATCTAAAACCTTTTGAGCCTGGCCTTTAGTGTCCATATTCCTATGAGCATTCTGGTCTCTTAACCACCCATCAAGCTCTTCTTAAAGCATTCTAGGACTTTATACCCTGTATCTTTAAAGCTTTTCAAGCTCTTCTTGAAAACTAGTTTTAAAAGGCTTCTAAACCACATGATCAGGTACAGTGACAGAAATGATTCCACTCTAAGTACCCATTTTCTGTATTAGTCAGTTTTCCATCACTGGGGCATAATACCTGACACTTGTAACTTAAAGGAGGAGAGGTTTATTTTTGGCTTATGGTTTTCATGTTCCAAGGAAGAAATGACGTGGCAGAAGGACCTCGATGAAGATAGTTGCTCACTTGAAGGCAGCCAGATAACAGAGCAAGAAGCCAGTGACAAGACTACACGCTTTTGGATCCCAGTGACTTTTCTCCTCTGACAAGGCCCCACTGCCTAACGGCAGGTTCAGGAATAGACTCATCAGTGGATTAATCCACTGATAAGTATGGTGCCCCATGATTGAATCACCTTCTAAAAGCCTCCCTCCACTTTGGAGATAGGAGACTTTGGCAGACAGTTTAGATTTAAACATAACAGCATCTTTGTCAAAAATCAGCTGACCGCAAATGAATGGGTTTACTTTTGGACATACATATCAGTAAAATATGTGTATTTCTGAATAGAAAAGTAATATATGTATTTTCTCAATAGAAAAATAATATGTATATATTGTTCTAAGGGGAAATATATTTCTCATGGGGGAAATATATGTTTCTTAATTTAGTTTATGTCAGTACCACATTGTCTTGATTCTGTAGCTTGCAGAAGCAAGCAAGTTTTGAAATTGGAATTACAAAAGAAGAAAGTTTTTTTTTTATATCTCCTGACTTTGGAGAACGAGTGACATGAAATGAAATTATGATGCAGTATGGAGCACAGTGATTTGTTGGATTATTTGTCTTTGTTCACTTTTCTGAGAAAAAATCTAGACTAGACAAGATCATGAACAGAAAAGAAATTAAAATTGTGACCACCATGAGCAATGCAGTTTAAGAAAACGATGCCATGAATTAAAAAGAAGTAGGCATAATAATTAGAAAACAGACTGCCTTAGTTAAATTATCAGTGCTTTCCAATAGAAGGGTGAGTATTTTCCAGGAGTGCAATGATCCACTGGTGTGTGGAAAAGAATATTACACTTATTTTAATTAAAGGCAAATTCATTAAGCATTATAAGGAAAATACAGCTGATTATAGTAGGAAAACTAATGAATTCATAATGAGTAGTTTGGCATTTGAATCTTTGAAGTCACAATTCTGGTTGTCTCACTATCAATTTCTTCTTTTGTGAAATGATTTAGATTACAGGCCTTTAATATATAGGAAATATACATAAACATTTTCAAGAGCAAAATGAATATGACACTTTCAAGTCAAGTATCGCTCTTTGAAGTGGAGAAATAAGGTAGTGCTAAATTGTCAGGTAGTTCACTTTGGGAATTTGATAATCTTGAAATTTTCATCTCTTAAATATGTTCCCTTGGCCAACAGGACATCATTATTGCTATTTTCGTTCCCTTTTGAGGAACCTTTGTAGGGGATTTACAGAATTTCCAATTTGTATATTATCAACTCATCCTTCATTTTCCTTCCATATTAAAATCTAATTCTTGGGAAAAATGGTCGTTACAGGCAAACAGTTTTGCACTGATTTCATCTCATTAAAAACCATCCATTTTGTGCATATGGTCTTATAGTGTTCACAGTGTACTAGTGCAGTGCAGCATACATGAATAATAAAAACTTATACTAGAAATATGTACTTAAAAGTACTTTCCTGTAAGTATTTGAATAACAGAAACATTATTGGAGGTCACAGGTATAATTCTGTTTCAAGTCATCTGACTTTTAGCTTCCTCATGCATTTAATTAATTAATTAATTAATTAATTTTTGCCTATCTTGATACTGACTTACTTTCCTGGTAGCTTTGAATCCAGTCAAACGGCCATTTGATCTCAGTTCCTTTTGGTTAGGTACATCAGTAACTGTTGAGCTTTTTGATTTGTTGCCAATCTAAGCATTTGGAAGTTGACCTTGGTATCTTGATCATTAGCTGGGCACTGTGAAGTACCCAATGAAGGCAATCTGTCCTTAGAAATACAGCAACTTATTTCTCTTTCCTTCTATCCTCTTTACCTTAGTCTTCCCTGAGTCTTCACCTTGTTTTTGATCACTCAGTACCCTCAAATCTTAGAACTTACTTTTGACTCCTTAGACATCATCGGAGTGCACCTGACCACTCTCCCTCAGTGCTGTGATCTGTGCTCTAAGGCTCCTGTCCTGATAGGGTGGGAAGGGTACTGGATGTGGTGTTGGAAGGTTGTGTTTTACTGTGAACCAATCCCTCAGGGCATCTCTCTATTCTATCCAGTCTTTCTGGTCCTTCTATTAGGCATGTATAAAAATCTTTCCATGTTATTTAAGTTTGTTAATAAAGGAGCTTTCTTATTCTGAATAATCTTAAGAAATGACTCCTACAGCCTGATGTGGTAGCACATCCCTACAATCCCAGGGAAGCTTAGGCAGTAGGATCCTAGGTTTATGTCCAACCTGGGCAACTGAGTGATTCAGCAAACCCTATCTAAAAACAAAAAACAAAAAACAACAAAAGAAAAACAAAAACAAAAACAAAAACAGGTACAAACAAACAAACAAACACACAAATGAAAGTCTGGGGATACAGCTTAGTGTGAAGGCTCTGAGTCCAATCCCCATTACCACAGACAATTAAAAAATGGTTGTTGGGAGATTAAATTTGGATGACAGGAGTTTTGTTAGTATAAAAGCCCAATTAACAAAGCATTGGGGACAACAAAATTTCTTCACCAGCACTCGTTAAGGCATTTCTTCTTTTTAAAATGAATTATTATTTTAATTTTATGCATTTATAGGGTATAGTGTGCTCACTTGATATATGTATATAGTATTTAATAATCAAATTGGGGTAATTAACATTTCCATATCCTTAAGCATTCTTTAATTTTTTGATTAGCACATAATAATTGGACATTTTTATGGGGCGCAACATGCTATTTTAATACATGTATGCAATATGTATCGATTAAATTAGGTAATTAACATTTCCATTATTACTTTGTGTTTGGAGCCTTCAAATTCCTGTCTGTTACTTACATGGACAGTATACCACAGATTATCATACACTGGATAGTCATTCCGCCATTCTGTAGAATTCTTCTAACCTAACTGTATTTGGGTATCTGCTATCTAACCTTCCATTATCCCTCCCTCCCAAGTGTAAGACCTGAAACTGGGAAATTATGATATAGTAGGAAAAAAACCACAGGGAAAATACTTCAAGACACTGACATAGGCATTGATTTTTTGGCTAGGACCCCAAAACACAGGAAACAAAAGCAACAATAGACAGGTGAGGTTATGTCAAACTAAGAAGCATTGCACAGCAAAGGAAATAACAGAATGTAGAGACAACCTACAGAATGTGAAAAAATGTCTGCAAATTATTCATCTGACAAAGCACAAATACCTAGAATATCTAGGGAACTCAAAAATGCGATAACAAAACCCTAAAATAACCCAATTAAAATAATAGGCAAAAGATGTGAGTAGACACACATTCTCACATTCTTCTCAAAAAGAAGAAAATCAAATGGCCACTAACTCATTAACCATCAAGGAAACGCAAATTGAAATCATGACAAGCTATTCCTGGTTTTCAATGTGGACAGAATGCTCTGTCATGTTAATTACAGTTCAGAGTGTATAATTTTGACATCGTATCATTTAGTCAAGTAATTAAATTCTAAACTGCCTAAAGAACTTACCATTTAATAGTAGGATGAAGAGCAATGTCTTATTTCTTGTATCTTTGAAGTCTTATATATGATGGAAACTTTTAAGTTAGAAACCCCAAGTATCAAAAAAACACATCATTTAGAAATAACAAATAGAAAGTAACCATTGAGTAATACTATAAACGAGCAGGTATGTGTTCTTGAGTTATTTTATAATATCTCTTACCTTTTTGATCTCGGAAAAGAGATCTCTCTCTGCTTCACTTTTCTCCTTTGTGCATTGGGGATTTTCAACATTGGACATTAATTGAACTCTATTAAATGCAGACACTATGAGGTACGATCAGAAACATACGATGGAAGTTTAACTTTAAAAAATCACAGTAAAAGACACATTGCCGTTAATCCTCCTCAAAATTCTCACTTGAACCCACTTATTCTATTGTTCTTTCCACTTTCTGAAATACTTTTGGAAGTCCTCTTTCACGTCTTTCATCTTTTTTTTGGTAAAAAAATGAAATTCATGACCTTGTGCTTACCAGGTAGACATTTATGCCACTGAGGTAAATCACTGGCTCCAACATTTTAAAAATTTAAATATTAACCACCTATTTCAATCCACTACTTGTATTGTAAGGGTTAGAGATAAAACTATGACCAAAACATAAAATGTTTGTCCATTTTAATTAAACTTCAGCCTACTTGATTTGAAAATTAAATGAGTCAAACCAGGTAAAGCAATTAGAACAATGACTGGCACAAAAATGTATTTCATAAATATTAGTTATTATTGTTGCTATGAATGTTAAGTTATTTTTAAATGAGAAAATGAAAGACTCACTGCCAATAACCAAATTAAAATCAAATATTTGAAAGGCAGTGTTGGTGTATTAGTTTCTGTAGCTGGAACCAAATACCTGATATAATACAATCTAAAGGAAGAAAGGCTTCTTTTGGCTCATGAATTCAGAGATTTCTGTCCATACTCAGCAGGCTGATACAGACAAGGTAGAAATCATGGCAGAAAGGGATGAACAAGAAAAACTGTTCATATTATGGTAGCCAGAGAGAAGAGGGTGGGAAAAGAGCCAGAGCCAGTACCTTTAAAGTCTTCAAAGCCAACCAGTCTCCAACTCCTACTAGCACATTCAGTTAAGGACCCAACAACGGGTTAGTTCACTGATAATGTTAGGGCCCCATGATCTGATCACCTTGCAAATGTCTCACCTGGCAACACATGAGCCATTTTGGGGCCATTTTTTATTCAAGCCATAGCAGTTGGTGAGTCAAGACCTGCTTTTGTTAGTGTTGTGTCAGGGATTAGTAAGTCACTTATGCAAAATCATTCAGACATATTAATTAACTGAATTGTCTTGAGGACTTGCAAAATGGGAACAGGATGGACACTGATAGGGAGAGTTCTTTTTCTTCTGGTCATAACATAAACTCAGTGAATAGGGGCCATTCTGTGGAAAGTCTTCCTGTTGCTCAGCCAGGACCAGGGTATCTTAATCAGATCCAGTCTTTCCATACCCTCCCTTACATACTTTTTGAATTTACCTATTCCCCTTTATTACAAGTTATATGTGGGATACCTCAGGAGAGAGAAATCTTTCAAGTAACGCGATGGCTACAAATTTGTCCTGGAGGAAAAAACAAAACAAAAATAAAATTTCTTGTCTTTGAAACACCTGTCAGCATGGGTTTTCTTATGTGCCAGTTATTTGTTTCGTAGAGTTTATCTTCAGAAACACAAGCGTAAATATTTTTTTCCTGGACTCAGAGTTCAATTTAAATAGCTCGAATTTCTCGCACAATTATTTATAAAACATTTAAAGAAGAAGAAAAACCAAGGAGAAAATCCTTACCCATTTGTCTCCTTTTCTCTGACAACTTTTGCCAATATGCAGCTTAATTAAAAATGCTACATTTTTGTTTTTTCTCCTGACTCAAATCTCTTGAGAAAATTCTATACGATTTAAAGGCTTTTAGGAACCTTTAGGATCTGCTATTATTATTTATAGCAGTTCTCAATAGTTGTGTTTAAGACCACTGATTCAGCTGTAGTAATTTCTTTCTTTTTAAAAGAAAAATTCTAAGCTCTGCCAAGAAGAAAATTAGACCATAAAGGAGAAAATGAGACCGTATGGTTTATTGTTTAAGTGATACCTATTTAACAGATACATTCTTTAATAAGACTTTTACAGTGTTTTCAGGTATATTCCTTCTGTCATATTTAGTGAATGAATTTACAAGGCAAAAGATTAAACATCCCCAGCTTTTGCCTCAGGCTCCACGTCTCATCCGCACAAATCTCAGCAAAGGTCGATATCACTGTTACATTTGGAGTTTTAAGACAATGAATGGAGAGTTATTGAAAATACATCTTTGAATAAGATTTATAGGCAGGAATATTCTATTTCAAAAAGTGGAAATGAGGCATAATTTTGTTTTTGATTAGCTGGTATAAAGGTCTCTTATTTAGCTTTCTTACCTGACACCCACGGCTTAAAGGAGGAGACGTTTATTTTGCCTCCCAGTTTGTAGAGGCTTCAGTTCATAGGCAGGCTGGCAGGGCACAAGGGCGTGGGAGAGGAGAAACAGTCCATGGCAGGGTAGGTAGGAAGCGGAGTGTGAGATCAAGGGAGGAAAAAGGAAGACAAACCATTCCAGGTCAAACCTTCAGTGCTTGCTGGGCATGGTGGTGCATGCCTGTAATATTAGAACTTGGGAGGCTGAGGCAGGAAGATTGTAGCAAGTTTGAGACCAGCCTGGGCCACAAAGTGAGCTCAAGGCCAGCCTGAACTGCATAGTGAGGTCCTGTCTCAAAAATACAAACTTCCAGTGATCTACCTCCTCCAACCAGGCTTCACTTCCCACATTGCATTTAGCTATAAACTTACCTATTCCACTGATAAATATCACATGCACATGATCCACTAACCTCTCCAATAGCCCCACCTATGCGCACTGGAGGCCTTGGGTGGGGGACATCTAGATATGAACCTTAACAATCAATCTCCGAGAAGTCAGGAAGGGTAGATACCATTTAGCTTTGTCATTTACTTGTTGTGTGTTTGGAGGCAAATTGGTTTACTTCTCTGGGCCTAAATATGCTCACACATATATAAAATTATATATTATAATATTTTAATTATATCATATACTTATAGTAACATAATGATATAAATTAATATTATATAAAATATATAATTTGGGCATTAGATTGTACTACTGGAATTGATTAATTGATTGGTTGAGTTGGAGTCCAAGTGTGTTGCTCAGGTTGTTCTCAGACTCCTGGGATCTTGTGAGCTTCCTGTCTTGACCTCCCCAGTAGTTGATAGTGCAGTAACCCATCATGGTGCCCCAGCTATACTACTAACTTTTAAATATTATGGTTGTAACTTACAGTGAACACTTTACATTTATAACCCTGAACACATAAACATATACATGATTGGATACATAAAGCCTAAATAAATGTTTCATCAAAATAATTGGCCCTTTGTTTCTGATGGTCTGGTGTCTCTAATATATTCTCTTCCATTCCATCTCAGGTTAAAGGGAAACGTTGGTGGAGGCTCACTGAATTACTTTTACTCTTAACCTGCAATCCACAGTTACATAAACACTGTTCTAGAAAGATTTTAAACTCCCTATTGGTTGAGAAAACTCTTAAGCAGATTATTAGAGGGAATTGCTATTAAGTAATAAAATACCATTTCTGGTGAATGAACAGTTCTTCTCTTCTTTGAGGCTTGTCAAGATCCTGGGGATAACCACCTGGGTTTTGCTCCAAGAGAATGTGATTTTCTGTGTGTTAGGAGAGGTAGAAGGTGTGCTAGCTCCTTGGTTCTGGTGTCTTAGTGGCTGCTTCACTGCTTTGTCAGCTTTAGGTGACCTCAGGAAATGGGATCTTTGCACTTCCTCCCCTCTGCCGGGCAAGGCCTCCTCCTGGGGCTCCCGCTTCATTCTAGGGAGGCCCAAGTAGCAGATGTAGATAGCTGTGCTGCAGTGCAGGCAGGCTGGGGGCAAGCATGCCTTTGAGGAGCCTGCTGAGTTCCCAGCTTGTTCGCATTGTTTTAAGTAGAAATGAGGCCAAAATTCATCCTTAATACTTGACGCTTAATGCTTGAATGCTTGATTCATGCTTAATGCTTGAATCAAGCCGTGCAGGCCAAGCTTCGTTCTCTACTGTAGCCTTTCTGCCTACAGCAGTCTTGCATCCTTTCTTCCCCCCACCCTTGAATTCTTGGGGCTATTTGATTTTATATTTTATGTTTTTCTCTGCCCCACTTGAGTCTTGGCAGTGTGATTCTCTTTGAGCATCAGTGACCCTATAGTGTCTGTGCAGCTTCTGTTGCCAAAGTGTCAAAACTGGTCATTTGACCACTCACCAGCACCCGAGGAAAACCTGGAACTATCATAATCTATATCACTGTTTCTCAGGGTTCCAGAAGTTTCTCAGGGTGTGCCATGATAAAAGCATCCAATGGGATTGAAATGTGATACAAAAAGAGGTGTTTTAACCCACCTTGATGGTTAACAGAAAGGAGGCACCTCCAGGCACATGAAATAATGGATCAAGGTGAACTCTTGCTGGAAATGAGGTGAGGTCTCAGAGTGATCCCTCCCTCCATTCTCTACATCTTTACTCCATCTACGAGAACTTCAACATTCCTTGATGTTTAAAAACAAAACAAAACAAAACAAAACAAAAACAACTCTGTGGACACTCTTGCCCTCCGCAAAAAAAGAAAAAAAAAAGAGATTTAGGCTCATTTATGGCTAGTAAATATGATGGTTCTCTATTCAGGGATCCACTTTGCAATATTCACCACCCTTGTATTGCTATGAAATGTCCACAATGTTCTTTTATAGCCTCCTATGGATTGGGTGAAGGCATTGTGCTTTATCTTAATAGCACCTTCCTCACCTGACACATATTCATAATCATTTGTGGAATGAATGTTGCTGGATGTAAACTCTTTGGACTGTAATAACAAGTCATTAAAAAATGGGTCAATTGGAAGGCACTTGTCTGTGGAAACCAGCTATGAATGAAAAAGTCCAGATGTCAACCTCCACATATCCAGTAAACAATGATGGGGAATCTGGTCCTCTAGAGGTAGAGAATCTCCCTTTTTTGTTTCTCTTTACCCAGGATGCCCCTTCCTGGTGAATGGCTAAAAAACTGAGTAATTGTAGAATAGGTGTTAATGACTGAGAATGGTTTATTTGATTTTCTCTTACAAATTTTGAACAGTATTCTCCTTTATTGTTAATCAAAGGAGCATTTGAATTTTAGGTCAGGAGTGAGGAAAAGTTCTAGAAGAATCCTTTGGAAGGGGCTGTTCACTTGTCCAGGTCTCACCTGGGAATGCCATTGAAGAATAGGATTTCAAGACTTATGGCAAGTAGCAAAATTGTGGTTGCTAGTTAGTTTTATCCACTTATTATTACATGGATTGATCAGAATAGGAGTTTAAAAACAAAATCAACATTTTAATTTGTGTGCTGTCTTTGTCAGGAAGGATGGTATGTACAATTGTTAGAAGTAAGGACTGTATGATAACAACAACAACAACAACAACAACACAGATCTTAACTTACATAAGTTTCAAGATAATGGATTGTGTGTATATATATATATATATGCAACTACTAAAGTTTTGATCAGTAATGAACCACACATACAATAGTGGTCCCTAGACATTCACCTAGAAATGTCATTGTTGTTTTCAGTTTGCATAAGTACACTCTCTAATGTTTGCACAGTTATGAAACTGCCTAACTTTGAATTTTTCAGAATGCATCCTTATTGTTAAGTGATGCATGCTTGATATGTACATATGTATTTATGTATGTGCATATGTATATAGGCATGCATATATGTATTTATGTGTAAACATATGACAAACATATATGTGGTTTTAATATATATTTATATATAGTATATATTAATCCATTTATGAAATAGATACTATTTTACAAGAGAGCAAACCAAGGTTTATTTAACATGACTTGTGGCTGAGGAATAGGAATTACATTATATACATAAAACGGAAATGAAAGGGTGAATACGGTGAATTTCACAAAGTGAACACAGCCGTGACACCAGCATCCAGAACACGTCTGGTTCCACAGAGGCCTCACATGGTCCCTTTCCAGATAGCAGGTCTCCCAGCCTCTGCCACCAAGGAAAGCTGTTGTCCTGATACCATGAATTACATTTGTGTGCCTTTGAACATATCTGACTGAAGTTATGCACTGTGTTCTACTTTGTTTAGGTTTTTAAAACAGGAGATATTAAGATCTTATCAGCATTTCTTCAGCTGAATGTCCACAGTACTTTGGTTTTAATTGACTGTTAGATGAGCTGTTGTGTTCTCCCTTGATGAGTCAAGAAGGCTGGCTTTGTGATGAAGATGAATATGCTTCTGTCGAAGGGAAGTTATGCTTGATTTGGAGCTCTGTTTGAACAGGTCAATTAATCAGATAGTACTGGTAAAATATTGCCACTTTCAGGAATCATTGCAGGTGGTATTAAATTATAGAGTCTGGTCCTGATGTTTATAAATAACTCATAATAAATAAACAGACTTAGCATTTTTACAGAGTGACTAATAGAGTTTGACTTATTCCTGTGGGCTGATTTAATGTGTTCAATCAGCTGCCAGGAGTAGGTGCCAGGGAAACATTGCCAGCCAGCAAAGAGTCAAGGAGAAGTATTTCTATTATAAGGGGGTGGAATGGGACTTTGCTTCAAATGGATACAACCCTCAGATCATGTAGACAAACTTCATGGAACTCATTGATTTGGATGAGTTGTGCTCATCCTCTGGCCAGTTGGTTTTACCAGCTGGAGAATTTGTTTCCTAACCTACCTAGAAAGATACTTTTAAGTGGAAGTCACAGTCTTAAGGCCTCAGTTTGCAAGGTTGTGAAACAGGGAAGATGATAAGACTTCACAGTACTGTTGTGAGGATTAAATAACATATATATACATATATGCATATTATAAATATAACTTGTTTCTATATAGCATTTGAAATAGAACCTAGTGCAAATGAAGCACTCAGTGTCAGCCACTAGAGGTAGACTACCATGTACATAGTTCAGTGTAATGTATATATATTAATGTACCAGGTGTCTGTCTTCCTTTTGAAACCTTAACCTGCATTACAATGGTATTAGTAACTTGGGCTTTAGAAGGTGATAAGGTCCTGGAAGTGGAGTCCTTGTGACTATGATTACTGCCATTTTAAAAAGAACTCTAATGATCTCTCTTATCCCCCTTTTGCTATGTGACAAGAAGATGATCATCTGCAACCTAGAAGAACCTCACTAGAACCTGCCCATGCTGACACTCAGATCTTGGACTCTTAGGCTCCAGTACTACGAGAAATAGATTTTTATTGTTTACAAACCACCCAAACTATGGTGCTTTGTTGCAGCAGCCCAAATTGACTAAGACATGAAGAACACATGACTTCCCAAATGGTGTTTCTTGAGTGCTGCAAGAGAACTCTACCTTAAAAGCAGAATTGTGGAAAGACCTCAAAGCCAAAGAAGATTTAGTATTGGCTTTTGTTACACAGCAGGGCCACAACTCCAAGGCCAAGACGTCAGTCCAGCTCACTGTCCCTCATCACCCTGTCTCTGCTTGTTGCTCGGTTCCTCCCCAGGTCTTGTCACCATCCTGTTTCCTTATAAAAACCACCTGTGCTGATTATTTTCAATCCAGACATATCCCTTTGAGCTCTGTAACTCTGTTTCTAGTCATCTATGAGGTAATTCAGTTACATATTTTACAGACACTGCAATATGAACATGTTCAAACTTGATCTCCCCATTTTTTCTGCTTTATCTGAATTGATTAAATTATTCACTTACTCATGAATTCATCACAAATATATTAAATACCAGAACCAAGCCAGGCATTGGGAATACAGTCATGAATACTACGACTTAGTCCTGTCCTCATGGCTCTTGCTGTCCCAGTGGAGGGGTTGGTTTGGACAGAGAAAGAATCGTGGGATCATAAGGTCAACACCATCTTGTGGCAGGGTATAGAGCTCATGGGACTTGAGTGATTAGGGGAGCTTCCTATAAGGAGTCATGCCAAAGAAGAGATCAAAAGAAGTCAGCCAGAAATAAGGAGAGGAGGTAGGTACCAGTCCCCAGGTTAAAATTCAGAATTGCACTAAAATTTATATATATATAGTATAAATATTTTTTAATACATAAGGCATATTGGATCATTTTGAAGCATTTGACACATATTGACTCATTTAATTGTCACAATTTAATGAGATAAATCCTACAATTTTTCTCATTTCAGGGAAAGATAACCAAGGCACAAAAAGTTAAGCAAAATTTCCAAATTTTATCCAAAAAGTAAACAACAGAAGCAGGATTTACATGTTGGATGTGTGAGAGAATTCTTCTTTTTAGCCACTCTGCCAAGTTCCCTTCTACCCCACTGCCTTTGTTGTCATACAGCCTGCCTTAGTCTTGTCTGGCTCCTGGTAATACCAAGTGTCTCCATTCTTGTAACCATGTTGCTCCCACGGTAATCTTTCTACAATATGATTCTGATCACATAACACTATCTTGCCTAAGATTGTCAGCATCTCTTTTGTCTGAAGAGTTAAGTTTAGTTCTCTAATCTTGCTCTTTCTGGCCCCCTTATTACTCCATGAGCTGTGGGTCTCTGGCTCCCATTCCAGGAACATTTCCAGTTTCTTCCAAATTTACTAGGGGTCTTCTGCATTTGTGTATCTTAAAAATGTTGCATCCCTACTAATTTGAAAATTCATTTTCTTCTTTTTGCTAGACTGGTACTTACATATGCTTCAGAATTTGACTCTTTCTCTTGGCCCCAGCCCTTCCAAGGCTGAACAGCAGAGCTGAGCTCCATACTCTCACAGCACACTCTGTCCCCACCAGACGTTTTACCAAGTCATTCCCTACACTCTAGTGAACTAGCTGTTTCTTGTCTTTCTGCTCCACTAGCCTGTGAACTCTGTGTGGGCAAGGACTGTTCTTATTTATTTTGTCTCCAGCTCATTGCCTGGTCAAGATTATTGTTCAGTAAATGACTGATGAAAGAACAGATAAAAAGATGTCACCCAGCTGGGGATATAGCTCAGTGGCACAGTGCCTACCTGGCAAGCATGGGGTCATGAGTTCAATCCCTGGCACCAAAGCCAAACCAAAGAAACAAACACCTCCCCACCACAAAAAAACCCATCACACAGAGGGTGGGCTTCTGGGCAATGGGGCTGAGAGTGGCTAAGGACTGATGGAAGAGGAACATGTGGAAGCTCTTTGCTAGCATTGGAGGGAGCTGACAGAATGTAAGACACACTTGTGTATCAGCAAGTGGAGTGACCAAGGGCTAAACAGAGAGGCCCCTGTGAGTTGTGTTACTGGCATTTCAGTTGTGATTTTTTGTTATTCTTTTCTTAAATATCCTCTATGGTCTCATCCAAGGTAGTTAAGAAGAATAAAAATCAACCTTATCAAATTTTCTTGGTTTCTTTTCCTTCTGTTTTTCCTTCTTCTTTTTCATAAAATGAAGTTTTCAAAGTAAAATTAGTATACATGCTTTGATGAAAGTAAACACTTATAAACAGAAACATTATTCTATTAATTTCCTAGGGTTACGGTGACAAAGAATCATAGCTAGGTGGTTTAATCTAACAGACTTATTTTCTCACAGTTCTGACAACCAAAAGTTGAAAGTCAAGGTGTCAGCATGGAGTCTCTCCAGAACCTGCAGGAGAAAATTCCTCTTTGTTATCCTTCCTTCCCCTCTTCTCATGGGACCATCATAAATCCTTAGTTTTCCTTGGCTGGCAGCTGTTTGACTCCAGTCTCTGCCTCTGTTATCACATAGCATTGTTCCCATGTGTCTGTGTCTTCTGATGGCCATTTCCCTCGTGTACTTGTCTTGTAAGGATGGGGGTCAAATTAGATTAGAGCCCCTCCACTCCAGTATGACTTTGTCTTAACTAATCACGTCTGCAACAACTCAATATGGTCACATTCTGAGGTACTAGGCATTAGGATTTTAAGATATGTTGGTGGTGGTTATGATTAAAATAAAAAAATAATTTCCTACTACTCAGAGATACTACTGAGTTATTATAAAAGGGACCACTCCATTGCCTTTTTTAGTGCATGTGTACATCCTTGTGTAAGTTTTAACCAAAATGGTAAAATACTGTATACTGTTTCATAAAGCTACTTTTTTCAAAGTTAACACTCTAACGTGATTAACTTTTGGTTTCTTTTGTTTCATTTTGTAACTCTTATTTCCTGCTTTATTTACTGTGGTTTTCAGCTGTTGTACCTAAGATGTGATCCTGTAATGCTTTCTTTGAATCGCTAAGCATATTTTCTGATTATTACGGAAACTTGCTGGGTTCCCTGTGGGGATAGAAAGAGGAAAAATAGATTTAAAGGCCCTATTTCATTATGCATAATCCATGTAAGCATGTCTTATGGACATTTCTGCTTTAATTGATATTCAGAAATTGAGGGGCAGGCAGAGCTCCCACTACGTACCCCAGTAGAGGGCTGAGGTCAAGGGTGACTCTCATTTGAATCTCTATGATTAGAATCAACGAGCTGTGTGCCTAATGAAAGGTTTCATGTAAAGGCTCATTTGTTCAGAGGAACTTTTTCTTAACCTTTCTTTCCTCTACCTAATGCAAAAGTCTGCAAGGAGTTGCAAAAAGGAAGCTCTGCTGTTTAAGCATAATCTAGGTAATTGTGCAACTGCACTAAAATAAAACAAGACACGGCAGGAAAGAGAGGCTCTCATCCAATTTGTGTCCATTTTCCATCTCTGTCTTTTTTCTCCCCGATTTGTAAGGAAGGAGTTGAAGCTGACCTGGGTGGTTTTCAGAAATTGGAACCTGTTTCCTGTCTCTAAAAAGTGGAATACATAATATTTATGATGGCAGAGATGACTGAATGGAACCTGTTCAGCTGAGGTAATGGGAAATTGATCCCCCAATGATCAGGTACATAATCCCTCTGAGACAGAGATTCAGCTGAGAATGTTTTACAGAGAGAAAGTGACAATAACCAATGTGGGAGGATTTGTGAAATATTGGGAATAAACATTCTGCCCACAAATATCTTTTTTCCCACTGGCCCACCAAGATGCCTGAAATTGACATTACACGATTCTTGGAGAGATAAGATATCATTCAAGGGCGAGTTTAAAGCGCGAAGGTCATCTGTGCTTGATAAGACAAAACTGCTACCTCCAGTCAGACAAAACGTTGCAAGCAGGGCTTGCTGGCCTGCTTCTACAGAACAGGACATCACACGTGAAGTTTCGCTGGAAGGTGAAAGCCAAGGGAGTGTGGCATTTAATTGCGAAGTGCTACTGATCCTGAGTTTCCTAAGGGAAGCAGGAATTGAGGGTTTAGAATGGGGTAAAAAGGAGATGTGGCTATAAGAAAACAGGTACGCTGCTCTGGGAGAAAACTGTTCAGTGCTATCTTTTGGAACCAGAATATCTGGCTTCAAATCTGAGGTCTGCCACTTACAAAGTAGGAGACTTTAGTACATTTATAGAATCAGTTTCTTTATATGTGAAGTGAAGGTAGTGGTAGAACCTATCGCAAAGGGCCGATGAAATACATAAAATAATGAATGTAGTGTGCTTAACATAGAGCTTAAGACATAGTAAACGACCAAGAAGTACTGTATTAGCTATTGCTAACATGAAAATATCAGAAGAAATGCATTTAACACCAGCCTAAAAACTTTTAGCAGCATTATAGCTTTTTTATTTTGTAAAAATAAAATGAATTTTATAATCAAATAAGAAATGCATGAGTTATTAAACTGTATCATTATCTTCACAAATTACTTCAAATATAAGAAAGACATACATCAAAAAGATTCTTACAAAAACACACAACACAAATTTTTCTTGTCAATGAACTAAGATAAACAAGTGTATAAATGAAACTAATTTGTATATATATTGAAATATTTTAAAAACAATGGAAAGTGTATTTTGTGGAGGTATTTGAACTCCCTATTTCCTATTTATCTTTCTATTTTGCTATCTATTTAGAAACCATGTGAGATAAAACCACATGATATTTGAGCTTGTTAATTCTCACAATAATTTTCTACTAGCATATCTTTTTAGAAATGAAGAAACAAACTGACAAAGATTAAAAGTTTGCCAACTTTAGGCATCTAGTGAATCTCAGAATTTGAATCTGAATAAAATGCCTGCATGGCTGAGGACCCTAAGTGCTGACTATGGGTATGGTTAGTGCTTTCTGTGAGTGGCTGATACCAACATACAAAGGCAGATATCTGAGGTGAGTTTCCTACCTGCAGAGTCTGAGATTTAGATGTAGCATTATTTGATGAGGAAGAATCTTCAGGGGAAATCTATAGGACAGGGAAGCAGGAAAGAAGGAAGAAGAGTCTGTGCTAAATTGTGGTCATAGGGAAATAGTGTGGCTCATTCAGAATGAGTGTCAAGAAACCAAATTACACACCACCAGTGTGCCTTATTGAGGGAAGTAGGCTGGCCTAATGCCTTTACGGAATCAGCCATGGTGGCTATATCAGTCTAGTAATCTGCATGGGAGTAATGTCTTAGGCTCTTTGGGATGCCTTATCAAAATACTGCCGACTGAGTGGCATATAATCAAGTACTTATCACAGATTTAAACTTGTGAATCATGGGAAGACATAAGCATTCAGAATACAGCAGGTACCAGCCACAAATACTATATAAGGAAAATTAGGTAGATAAACCCAATATAAGGTCAGGTATGTTACTTTAGGCAACCTGCGAAATATTTTTTTCTTTTTTTTTTCCTGTGGAAATATTGTCATTGTAGGACCAGGGATTTAGCTCAGCAGCACAAGTGCCTGCCTGGCAAGTGCAAAGTCATGAGTTTGACCCCTGGTACCCAAATTAAACAAACAGACAGACAAAAATACTGTCAACCTGAGTCCCAGTTAGAAAAATACAAATATGCATTGAATCCAGGTAGTCAAGACAATGTATAATACAAAATTAGTGTGTGAGGGTAGTGCTAAGAAAAATCTGAAGAAAATCTGGTGAGGCCAGATATGAAGGCTGAGATCAAGGATGACCTTTCTTTGAATCTCACCTCAATGGTACCAATTTATAGTCTTAAAGAAACACGACTATGTGAAATGGAGGGAGAGAGTGACTCTATTATGTGGTTTTTAGCATGTGCTTTTAGCATAGGTTAAAGTTGCTTCACAGGTTGAGCAGATGGTGGATATAACCTGAGGGACCCAGTGGGAAATGGTGCTGGGGACAGGGAAGTGAGTGTGCACAGGCCGAAGTTCCAGTTCTAGTTCTGCAGTGCACTCATTGCCAGAACTTCTTCACTCCCCACTGCCTCTGGAGAAACGCAGAACCCTCAGCTGTAATGTGAGGATGCTTTGGCCAGCTCTGAATTTGATTCTGTTCTGTTGGCACTCATAACTGACACCATGAAAGTGTAGCTTTCACACAAATTACGTGTGACATTCCCTGTATGCTTCACCAGTGACAAACGATGGGTCTACTGCTTATTGTTTGTGTTTCACTTTGAAAAATCAATGAAAAGCTTGGAAAAAATTGGTTTTAAATAACAGGTTTTGGTAGAGATGGATAGTGGAAGTGTGCTGAGTTAGGGAGTGACAGCCCTGTGAAAATGCCTGCTCCTTTGTCCTTGAAGCAGGTCCAGCCATCACCACTCCAGAAAGGCAATAGTCCCAGGCCCAACAGTGTACACAGTGGGCCACTTGATGGGGCTGTTGCTGTATTCAGAACAGAACTGTGCCCTACACTGGGACCCCTGCCTCAGTGGCCCAGCAGCGCAGTTCCAGAAGCAATAATTTGGCATGCTAATGGCTGTTTACCAGCTGCATTCATGTTTAGGACCTGCGGCATTGACTTGCTCATTTGAAAGTTTACTTTCAAGAAATAAATACACCCTTGGTTCTCTCCGTGGTCACAGTATCATTTATTTTCCCTCTTTGTTTACTGACTCCAATCTGCTTAGCTTCACCTGTGGTAGCATCTGAATACTGTGGGCTAAGTAATGTTCTAATAGTCTCTAGGTGTCTCTTGAATCTGACTCAGGGCAATTTGGAAGACAACCTTGAGCTACCACCTTTTGCAGCCCTTGGATGAAAACATGTCTTCGGAACTTGTTGCAGTAAACAGCAAGTCATATACAGGTGAAAGTGCTTTTCTTTAAACCCCTACTCAAACCCTTCTTCAGCAATTAACACAGTACTAAGCTTCTGGTTCTTTTGTATTTCTTGTATCATAACTATCTGTTTGGGATATGTTTGCAAATTACTGAGCCATACAGATTTCTTTGGTACTTTGACCTCTGATGGTGAGGTGAATTCTTCCTGTGGAAGTCTGGGTTTGAGACCTTGTAAACCCAACTCTTGTAAGCTGCAGTCCGTGGGAAGCAGATCTTTTCATTTACAATTACAATTGTAAACAGTTTTGGGGGACACAGTTCAGGGCTGGGTGAGCTATTGATTCAACAAAAATATACTGAGGGTCTGTCTATAATCTCTCGTTTTAAATGGTAAAAATTAAACTAATGTCCACTGAAACAAGTATGGTTTAGGTTGAAATTTAGAGAAGAAAAAATTACCATCATCCTACAAACTGGACTGTTTTATACTGTACAATATGTAGCCTGAATTCACTGAGTAAAATCAATGACCCATTTATCCTCACCTTCTGTGGTTCCTCCATGACAAGATCCTTGTACATCCTTGATATCTCTTTTAGACAAGAGGTTGATCTGTTAGGCCACCCACTTCTTTCTCGTTAATTCTACCTGCTTCTATTATTTTTTTGCCCACAGATGACTTGGATTAAAAACAAACAAACAAACAAACAAACAAGCAAACAAAAACTCTCTATCTTTTAGACTACCATAAACTCCTTATCAGTTCTTAGGCTTCTGATTTGGGAAAGAAAATACAATCCAGGCTCATCTTCCCATGTGTTCCTTCACGCACGTCTGGAGCCCGGGGGTGGGAGATGTCCACGTCTGGAACATACTGTTCTGCAGGTGAAGTGCTAGCATTTCTTAGCTCAACCAAAACAAAGCACTCAAAACCGAGCTGAGCTTAATTATTTGCCAGCTGAATAGGGAATATAATTTGCAGATAGAAAACAAACTAGGGAGAGTTTACTTTATAAAATAATTTCATATGGGATTCCTTTGAATCACACACGAGTATATGTACTTGATTCATTAGTAAATTTTGTAGACATTAATACAAAATCTGTATACTTTCACCACTAAGGGACCCCCACTAGAACCCACAACAGTGTCGCTGTCACTGTTTGATAAAGGCAGAAATAGTCGAAAGGGAAATGATCAAGTAATTTGTTTATTATTGAGAACCTGGTGGCACATCATTTCCTTTCATGAAAAACTGAACACCCCCAAAAGAAAAACTCAGCACAAGGAAGTGTTATTAGCTGCTTAAAAAGAACATTGTAAAATTTCACTACATCTGTTAAATAACTGTCAGAAACCTGATTGCATGTATTGGTTTGAAGAGATAGAGAAACTAAGAGACTTAATTTTATTGTAAAGCAGAACCAAAAGCTAATCATGTTTTGACACCTGGACTAGTGCCTCATGCTCCGAGGGGCTGAGGTCCAGAATGATTATGTCAATGGTGGAAAGTTCATTACTCATTTCTGATGGCTTTGAGTACTAATTATGTTGTTTTTTGTGTACTACGGAACCTGAGCTGAAGATGGAATGTGGCTATTTTATACACTGTGCTCAGCATTAGAATATACAGTTGTCATATGAATAACCCAGCCATATAGGATTGAGAGGCTGGTTCTTAGAGAATGTCAGACCTGGAACAGCTCCAATTTTCAGAGGGGAAAATTGAGACTCACACTGGAGTACTGGGTTTATTGAAGAGTCCAGTTTAGGAAAGGCACAGAGATGAAATCATATTATTTTTCTGCATTCATTGCTTCAGCCATGCTCAACAGAATCTCTGTTTCCTAGCCCTCCATGATATCTTAGGTTTGTTTCACAGCTCTCTGGTCACTTTTAGTTCTTCATAATCCCCATCTTGGCTAGGTTAGTTTAAAACTTCAGTCTTCATACAGCTTAGTGATTATTGTCTCCCTGCCTCCTAGCCTGGGCCAGGCATGGTTCTAGAGGACTGGGCAGGAGAACAGAGTGCAGTCTTGTGGCTCTTGCACTCTTCCCTCTCTCTACTGTGTCTCTAAGGACTTGCTTTGCATTTAATTTTAAAAGCTTGGCATGGGATTGCTTTTGTGTGGGTATTGCTGTTCAGTGGCTCTCTCTGTGGTGGGTGTCCAAATGCTGGCTCCTGTGAGGCAGACGCGTGAGTCATTTGAAGGACTTAGTGAGATTTTTGTGAGGTCCAGTTGTGGATGGCCCTTTGCTGTATAGTCAGCACTTTTACTTCTCAAGGTTGGTGGTCTGCCCAACAGATTCTGTCAGTGCTGTCTGCTTGATCACCAGCCATCTTAGGCAGGGTCCTGAAAAGACTGCCCAAGCTGATTACCACGTGAGTGTCCCCTTTGCCAATGCAACAGTCACTGTTGTGCTTGTTTTAAAGCTTGGGAATGCTGGCTGCTGTTCAGCAGACCTGTCTCTACCCTGCTGTCCACACAGCAGGGTGTCTCAACCAATCTCCTGCCAAGCAGATGTTCATCTAGGAAACCAGTGCCAGAATCACTTTCCTGGAAGTCCTTCTATGTGCTTCCTGGCGTCATTACTCTCCACAAAGTCCGTAGCTTGTGGTTCTTAGGACTTTGCTCTTTTTGCCTCCCTAGCCTGTTGCTAGTTAGACTGGAGGAGTGTGACACAAACCGAGTGATACAATCAGAGGTAGGAGCTAGAAGCAACAAAATGATGGAAAGGAAATCAAAATATATCTATCAGTGCCAGAAGTGAGTTATAATCTTAGCTGCGTGAGTATTGCATTGATCATATCTTGACAGTTCATCAGTTTCAGAGGCCAGAATGTCCTGTACTTCTAGATGATTTATTACTTTTGGTTATAAATGCATTGCATTAATGAGCAAAATGTAATGGACTATGTTGGCAAATGGCATGGCTTGTAACTTTTCCACTTGCGGTTTTCAACATTCAGTGCAATGGGGTTCTGACCATGTGAAAATCTTGAATTTCATTTTATAGGATGCAATGAATACCTTCTTGAATTTGTATATATAAAATCATAACAAGTACTGCATTTTCTCAGGTACCATTTTTAAACAATTTTGCTAAGCATTTTTGTTTTTTTTGCTAAGCATGTAATACTCAATATATTCTCTAGCTTCTAGGCTGAAAGAAAATTGGTGTTTATGTTTTCCATTGTTTCATGAATAAAGAATTTGGCAAACAAGATGATTCATTTTCACCCCAAACAAATGTTTAATGGTTGATTCATTTATCAAATATTATTGCTGAAAAGCTGTGAAACTTTAAGACGATTTAGAGCCTATGAATAGAATTTGCACAAAATTTCACTGTTTCTCAAATTACATTTTTAATTTTAAATTGACCTTTTAAATTTATCTTAATTTAGTCTGAAGTCAAAGTTGAAATTAAAAGGCATTTGAGTTATGTATATCAATGTTTAAGTGAGGCTTTGCCCTTTTTTGACAGAAGCTACATAATTAATCTCGCTCAGCCTCAGTTTTCTCATCTGTAAAACGAAGATGACAATTATTTCCTCATAGAATAGCTTTAAATACTTGACCAGAATTGTGTGCATTTGCCCTACACCCACAAATACTCAGACTCCCTATCACAGCCATCAGCGGCTCTTGTGTCAGAACAATCGCATGATTGTCACAAATATCCGCCTATTTTGTGGATATTTTGGACCCGTGACTTTTGGACTCGTGATTCTGCAGTTCCCGTTAGTATAGCGCTGGGGTTCACCTCCCTTACCTTCCTTCCTAGCTCAGGCACGTGACTGGCATTGGCACATGGGATATTTGCAGAGACTTGAAAAAGCGCCTGCTTTTACTGCTTATCACATGCCTCTGCTCCCCTCCTTTCCACCATGAAAGCTGTTGGAGAATGACACAGGAGGGTTCAGCCTGACCCCATCAAGCCCTCCTAAAGCCATCCTAAAAGAGCTGAACTTTATTTCTTTTACTTTTTATTTTTTGACTTTTATTAATACATATTTGAAGTCCATAATGATTATATTCACTGTAGAGGATTGATACATGTATATACCACATTTTAATTTCCTCTTTCCCTCCATCTTCTTTTATTTTTCCAGCACCAGAGTCATTTATTTATCTTATAAGAATTTACAAAGTTAATTTTATTGTATATACTTATTGAAAATCAGACAAATAGGCCAAAGAACATCCGCACAGAAATATTCCTTTTCTTTGTACAATAGAGTGAGTAAATATGTGGTACAAATTTATACATGAGGTAAAGTTCATAACTGAAATTCAACTGATTTTTAAGCAAACATATAGAAGATATATTAAAATATTTTGATTTTCCATTTGCAAGAAGACATCTTGAGAAGCTGTTCGTTTATTTCAGTGATGTTCTGAATTTTAAAGTATTAACTCTAGATCTTAAGACCTTTGAGAGTCCCTTTACAGTTAGAAATAAAGAAGAATGGCAATCATATGACTTTGTTATCTTACCTTGTTTGTGACTCAGTGTAGTATCTGTGAAGTTGATCATGTACCTCATTCACTAGACTTGCCATGGAATAACCCATATTTAAAGAAGTCAAATCAGCCAGGTGTGGTGGCACATATCTGCAATCTCAGCACTCGGAAGGCTGAGTTGGAGGCCAGCCTGGGCTATGAGGTGAGTTCAAGGTCAGTTCAGGGCTTTTTAATCTCAAGAAAGAAAGAAAGATAGAAAGAAAGAAAAAGAAAAAAATCCTCAAAGCATTAAGACTTTTGGAGGTAAATACTTGTCTTGAAAGTGATTTACCTACCTGATTGCATTTAGTCTGTATGTTGAATAGGGCCGACTGCTTTGAGCTATCTCAAAAGGAGTCTTTGTTTTTAGGCTTCCTGTCCTCTTGGCTTCCTCTGGCCATCATCTCCTTCCATCATTTCCAAGTTCTTGGATTCACACAGTTTCTAGTTCTTATCCATACTTTGTGCCCTCTGTGTGCAAAATTCTTCTTGGCCCAGGGCATCCTCTTGAGGTGGTACAATCTCTTGGCCTTTTTCTTTTGCAGTTAGTCATAGGTAACATGGTGATGGGGTATGTCTTAGTGTTCTGTTAAAACAAGATGCTCGAGCTGGAACATTTCTAAAGAGAAGAGGCTTATTTTGCTTATAGTTGTGAAGGTTCAAGTATGGGCTTGGAACCAGATGAGGGCCTCATTCTGTTTTAATTCATGACAGAAAAATGGAAGGGAAGCAGTGAATGAAGAACATGTTTGTGCAAGAAAGACTTGTGGCTTGCTTTAACACAACCAGTTCTCCTGGCAACGAATCCAGTTACAAAAGAACTAACTCACTTCCATGAGATGAATCCAGTCTCAAAATAACTTATTTTCTTAAGAGAGACATTAACCCATTCAACCCCCATATTTTAGAGACATCAAAATCTCTCCACACTATTACACATGGTGATTAAGTTTCACCATGAACTTTGGCTGGGATTAACAATACCCAGACCATGGCAGAGAGAGGGGAAGAAAATTATAAGATTTATAAGTTTATTTTGAACAACTGGTAAGGAAAATTTGCTAAGAAGAAAGTTTGGAACATAGACACTCTTTAATGTGTATTAAATACCACAAAAGTATTAAATATTATTAGCTTAAGAATAACCACCACCACCATAAAAATCATACTACCACGTGACATGCTATTCTAGGAAATTATAATTACACATTTGCATATTTTATTCCCAAATATATGTTATGATATAAAATTTATGGAAGTGTGATCTACAGAGACAAGGGCAGAAGAAAGAGGGCAGGATTTAAAAGATGGATCAAAGAAACATTTAAGTGAATTGCATCTGTGACCCAGTATGTTAGCAACTCTGTTTATGCAGTGACTCCCCAGACAGTGATTTGTGTTGTTGCTTGGTGTATAAAGATGTATGGTTGAATAAGGTTGTAAGAATTTTTTTTGATGAAAGTTACTATATTGCAAGTCATAATAAACCTGTGTTTGGCAAGCAGAATGAGCAAATTTGTCTACACGATTATGAGACAAGTTCAGCAAATCATCAAGATCTACAGGAGCTGGCAGTGTGCGCATCTTCAAGTTGTTTTTCAGAAACATATTTATTTCTCCACAAAGGGAAAGAAAAATCTAGATGAGAACATTGCCAAAAGCAAGAGAAGTTTAGGTGTTTTCTCTGCCTAGAGTGGAAATGACTTCTCCGTCTGTGGGCAACATGTTTCATGTTCTGCTACAAAACTAAACTGCTAATAAGGAAAAAAAATGTGTGAAAGAAAAATTTACTCCAAATTTTTATGATTCACAGTTGGAAAGGGTAAGCATTTAAATGTTAATGACAGTAACACCATTACTGTTCTGCCTGAAAATAAATCTAGGTATGAAGGGATAAGTCCATGATTAAAAGAAATTAAGTTTGCATCAGAATTCTGCTTCAAACTCTTACCTTGTAGGACATGGCAAAGTCACATGTGAACCTTATTCTGCCTCTTAAAGTGCCTTTTAACACAATCTGGTCAAGCACAGATCTGTCTTGGAATGAACTGGAGGTTGCCATTTCTATTCATATCAATTTCATAGGCTGTTTTAACTGTTTGTTTTTATGAAATAACTTTATACTTACATAAAACTTGCAAAGAACTTTGAATGAGGTATGCTTTCCATGTGAATTCTAATGAATGCCACCCGTCCCAACTCAATAAAGATCTTTTACTGCATCATTAAAATATCACAGATTGGTTTTACAATTCAGAAGCTTCAGAAGCTTGTTTCTGTGACTGGCAACTCTTGGACCATATTCATCGGCCTGCTGAACTTTTCCCTTTTCAGAAACATAGATACCATCCAAAAATATTCTTTTTAAAAAATTTTTTTTATTAATTTGAAGGTAGTAAAATACAACAGAACAGGATGGAATAAAGCCAATTGAGACAGTGTAGTGAAACTGGTACAGAACTTCACAGCAGGTTACTGGGATAACAGTAATGGGTACCATAGTATATCTCGTTCTCTTCACAATAGTTGTTCTTTCAATCAGGTATAGCAAAATCAAAGGAAATACAGAATATTATGGAACTTATCAAAACAGAATATGGAACAGAGCAATATCATGAATCAGGACAAAACAAAACAGTGATAAAAATATTAGCCTTCCAAGAGATGGTAGAAGGAAATCCCCCTTATTTGCTATATTACATATGGTCAACCTCCCAAGAGATGCTCAGATCTCTGGCTCCCACTTCTTAACAGGGGCGGATATGTTTGATTCTCAGCCTGCGCATTGGTAGGCTCATGGCTGCTTACCAGGGCAGTGAGCTGGTTGCTTGGTTTCCCAGTGCCCTAAGTTCCAACATGGCACAGATCTCAGGAGATGCTGCTGGTTCTCGCCCTGGGGTGGCTGTGGCTTGCCAGACTACAGCCACTTACCAGGGCGGCAGGCTGGTTGCTTGGTTTCCCAGCCCAAAAATATTCTGATATCCTTGTTTTTGACTATTGTGGCTTGCTGCCCCGAAGCAACTGAGTTTGAAACAAGCTTCATGTCATTTACTTCAAGGATTAGTTTACCTTTCTGGGCTTGTGATACTGAGCAAGCAACACATGCTCTCATAATGAACCTGGCAAATGTATTTTTTACCCCAGAAATTCCAGATTAAAAAAGAAGTTCCAAATTTTGACAAGAGATCTGTTCTGCTGAATAACAGTACTTCTGGGGAAATGAGCACACACAGACCTCATCTTGTAATGGAAGCCCAGCATAACAGCCTTAGTCCTGTTCTCTGCTTCACTACAGGTTATGCGAATGGTAGCCAGTTTTTTCTGTTTCCCCATCATTTGTCAGCCTGTTGCCTCTTTGTTTTCTTTCCAAGGAAACTGAGTTCTGCACTGATGAGGTTGAAGTCCCTCTGCAGGGTCCCTCTGGGACCTTTTACAATGACTGTGCATCCCTTCAGAGTGATGTCGACATTTTCTGGAATGTGGACAGTCTGATGGCTGAAAACAGTCTTCATTCTTGCAGGAGATGCCACCAAGAGAGAGCATTTCAATGGTTGTCATTTTAACATTTGGTTTAGCATTCTGGCCATCTCTGAAAGTACATATTACAATCCTTTCTCTTGAACGATTTAAAAGTTGTAGATATGGTGTCTGTCACTCTCAAATACTTTGAGAAATATTCCCTCCAAAGTTACTCCATATTATCATAGTATAGTCCTCTAAGTCAGGAATTACATTGATACACTCTTACTACCTAATCCACTGAACCCATTCAAACTTTTTTAATTGTCCTAGCAATGCCCAGGATCCAATCCAAATTTACATTTCACTTAGCTATGATGTCACTTCAGTCTTTTTTCCTTCTTTTTTTCCTCTCCTCTCTTGCTCTTTCTTTCATGTGTTTGTAATACATGCAAGTTATAATCATCTTGAAAGTGGGTCTATCTACATGCTACAACTTGACTGGTTTTAATTTTCTTCTCTCTTAACTTTCTTTTCCTCTAAATCTGCTTTCCCCATTTTTGTTTTTATTGAGATTACTAGTCATATGTTTATGGCACATAATGTTTACATTTATGCAATTTATTAGATTCCTGTACATGCCAAACCTTTTTTTTGGTACTAGGAATTGAACTCACAACCTCACCTCCACTTGTTAGCCAGATGCAGTACTTCTGAACTATATCCCAAGCTAACAAATCTTTATTCTACTCATTTCTCTTTCCTTTCCCTCATTCTTCCCACCCACATTCTCTTGGACCTCTTCCCATCCCATTTGCAAGAGATCTATTCCTTTGTCTCCTTCTGCCCATCCTTTATTGTATTCTTTATTGTTACTTTTCCTTGCTCAAATGAGAGATACTATATGATAAACTTGTGTGTTTGATTTATTTCACTCAACATTACATTTTTCAGGTATATTCTATAAATGTCTCTAATTTGTCCTTCTTTATATCCAAGTAGCATTTGAATATGTATAGGTACCACATTTTCTTTATCCAGTCACCTGTTGATAGATTATATGGGCTGCTTGCAGGATTTAATTATTATGAATTGTGCTACTATAAACATTGGTTTGCATGTATTGTTATTGTATGATGTTTTGAGATCTTTGGGGAAGACAGCTAAAAGGGAGTAACTGGGTAATATGGAATTTCTAACTTTAGTTCTTTGAGGAAATTCCATAATAGTTGAACTAGTTTACATTTCCACCAACAATTTAGAGTGTTCCTTTTTCACCACAGCCTTCCATCATGCATATATATGTATATATATATATATGTATATATATATATGTATATATATATATATATATGTATATATATATATATATATATATATATATATGATGGAATATTAGCACTGTTTTAATTTGCATTTCTGTAATGACCAGGGATTTTGAGCACTTTTTTGTGTATTTGTTGGCCATTTGTTCTTCTTCCTATGAGAAGTGTCTGTTCATTTCACTTGCCCATTTCTTGATTGAGTCTTTTATTTTAGGTAGTCTAATTTTTTTGAGTTCTTTATATGTTCTAGATGTTAGTCTTCTGTTTAAGGAATAGCAAGTAAAATTTTTCCTAATGTGTAGGTTGTCTCTTCACTATATTAATTGATTCCTTTGCTGTTCAGAAGCTTTTTAACTTGATGTAATACCATTTGTTGATTCTTGCTGCTATTTTTTTGTGCAACTGAAGTACTGTTTAGGAAATTATTTCCAACACCTATGACTTCAAGTGTTTTACCTATTTTTATCATCTAGTAGGTTAATATTTCTGTTTTAACATTTAGATCTTTGACCCATTTTTATTTTAGTTTAGTACATGGTGAGAGGTAGAGGTCCAGTTTCAATATTCTGCAAACATTTCTAGTTTTTCTAACACCATTTGTTGAATAGGCTGTCTTTCCTCTAATGTATGCTTTTTGCCCCTTGGTCAAAGATCAAATAACTGAATGTGTTTGGGGATGTTCTGCAGCCTCTATTCTGTTCCATGATCCACATGTCTGTTTTTGTTCCATGCTGTTTTATTATTGTTGCTTTGTAGTATAGCTTAAAGTCAAGTAATGTGATGCCTCTTGCTTTGCTGCTGTTGTTCAAGACTGCTTTGGCAGTCTTCTGGGTCTCTTGTGGTTCTGTATGGAATAGTTCTTCAGTCTCATCATGGGTTTTTGACTTTTTTGAAGAGTTATTTTAGGGATTTTGTAGAATGTTTCTCAGTTGGGTTTATCTGATATCTCCTCATAAGTGAGATCACATATGTTTATAGAGAAGATGTCAACTATGATGTGCTCTGAACCATTTCAGTGTGCACACAATGTCACATTTCTGATGACATTAACTTTCATAATCAGTTAAGAATGGTATCACCCAGGTTTCTCTTTGCAAAGTTCATTAAGAAGTATTTTGCACTCATTAGGGATATTAGCTTGGATTCAAATATAAGATCGAACTGTATTGGTTATACTCATGGGTTTCTACTTCATTTAATGAATTATAATTTGTTGTTGTTTATTTTGAAGGTGAAATTGTCCTAGATTTGGCCAGCAGGGACTCTTTCAGGTTAGCTTCACTCTACCATCATTCTTACAGCATTTATTTCCTTTTTTCCACAAAATGATGTTCTAGTTTCATTCCTCACTTTTTTTTGCCACAACCCTTAAAGTAGACATTTCTTCAAAAACTTTCATTCCTTTTAGTGCTGAACTGTATTTTGAAAAACCAAAATATGAGGCCACACTTAGTGGTGGGTGCCTGTAATCCCAGCACTTGGGAGGCTGAGGCCAGACTGGGCTACAAAGTGAGTTCAAGGCCAGAATAAACTGCATAGTAAAATTCTATTTCAAAAACAAAACTAAACACAACAACAACAACCCCCCATCATGATATGTGTGCTAGAAATGCTTTTTGCTACTGGAGTATCACTATTTTTTGTTCTCTTAGTGGATAGAGCTTGAGAATATGTGCATGTATATGCATATGATATGTGCAGATGTGTACACATTTTAGTGGTTTTTGTTGTCACTAGATAGGCAAAATTAGTCCCTCTGAAGAACTTATCAGAAACACAAATTCTCAGGCTTCATGTTATACCTATTGAATCAGGAACTCTTAGGGTGGGATCAGCAATTTGTGTTCTAACAATCCATCAAGGTGATTCTGATGATGTATATTGAAGCTTTAAAATAACAGATTCATGGAAAAATTGTGTGTGTGTGTGTGTGTGTGTGTGTGTGTGTGTTGGTAGGTAAGTAGTTAAAAAACTTAAACACATGTAAGAGTTTGTATATGTAGTATTAGAGCTTATATCTATATTTATTTCAATACCTTTCTGTATGTACTTTTAAAAAAATTTATTTAAAAACAAAACAAACAAAATAGAAAAAGGGGTAGCAACAATACAAGATTCCAAAGGAAAAAAAGAAAAGAACAAAAAACACTGAGAAGTCATTACTTGATAACTTACATACTGTCATCTTGGAAATAGTTGTTCAAGTTACAAAGTTAAAACATACAAAGTACACATTCAAGCAATGAGACTATCAATAGTTCTGCTCCATGATATAACACAAATACAGTAATATGGCCATTCATCTTACACACTTAAACATACATGCAATTATATCCTTTAGAGTACTTTCTTTTCCTCTCTTGTTTACAGTAGCCATTACATGTTTTGGGTTTTATAGTTCCTACAGTTCTTATTATTTTTTATACTAGAGATACAATGCAATATTTATAAATATAGTTCTTATTTATTTCACCAATGAGGATAGTTTCAAGTTGTCTCCATTTACCTATGAAGGCTTCAAGGTCATCCTTCTTCATAGCTGAGTAATACTCCATTGTGTAAAAATACCACATGTTTTTCATCCACTCTGTGGTTGATGGGCATCTTGGTTGCTTCCAAGATTTAGCTATTACAGATTGTGTTGCTATGAACATGGATGCACATATATCACTGTGATATGAACTTTTCAGTTTTTCTGGGAAAATACCCAGGAAGGGAATAGCTGGGTTGAATGGAGCTTCTACTTCTAGTCTTCTGAGAATTCTCCATACTGATTTCCATAGTGGTTGCACCAGTCTACACTCCCACCAATAGTGGAGCAATGTTCCTTTTTCCCCACAACCTCGCCAACATTTGTTATCAGTTGATTTCTTGATGGCAGCTATTCTTTCAGGGGTGAGATGAAATCTCAGTGTTGTTTTAATTTGCATTTCTCGAATGACCAGTGATGGTGAACATTTCTTCATGTATTTATTTGCCATTTGTATATCTTGATCTGAGAACTGAGTGTTCTTATCAGATGTCCATTTTTGGAGAGGGCCTTTGAATTGGGGGGGGTTTATGTTTTTCAATTCTTTATATGTTCTTGATATAAGTCCTCTGTCTGAGGGGTTGCTGGCTAAAGTTCTTCCCCATTCTGTGGGTTTTCTTTTCACTCTGCTGGTGATCCCCTTTGAAGTACAGAAACTGTTCAATAGTATGCAATCCCAGTTGTTTATTCTCTGAAGCATTTCCCACGCAGTTTGCATTTTGTTCATGAATTCTCTGCCTACCCCTATGTCTCCAAGACTTCTACCTACCCTATCTTCCAGTAGATTTAGTGTTTCTGTTTTAATGTTTAGGTCTTTGATCCATTTAGACTTTAGTTTTGTGCATGGTGATAAGCATGGATCTAGTTTCAGCCTTCTGCATGTGGAGAGCCAGTTCTCCCAACACCATTTATCAAAGAGGCTATCCTTCTTCCAGTGAACATGTTTAGACCCTTTGTCAAATATTAAGTGGCTGAGTGTCTTTGTTTTTATACTTGTAATCTGTATATCTTCTAATCTGTTCCATTCGTCCTTAGGTCTGTTTCTTTGCCAGTACCATGTTGACTTTATCACTGTGGCTTTGTAGTACAGATTCAAGTCAGGAATTGAGATGCCTCCTGCCTTGTCTGTATGTACTTAAAACCATGAGTTTACTTTGATTCTTTGAATTACAGTCCAACATCTGAAGGCTTATTTCCATATTTGTAACTCCTTTATTTGACACTGAAGCATTTTGCTATCAGTATTCTCAATATATTTATGTGTTTGATAAATTCTTCTACATGTAAACAGTCTCTGGATTCTGGCAGGGATACCATCATCCCTGGCCGCCTTTCCCGCTTTTCCCCAAACCTGGAATCTTGAACAAATTACTTAGAGAAAAAAGAAAAAGAATGGAAGAAGCTACATTGATTTTGAAAAATGAAGAAAGATCATTAAAGCTGGTTTTGATCAGCATATAGGGTGCCATGATTAGTTGATTGACATTAATTGGATGTTAACTCTAGATGGTTATACCATATTTAGTTTATTGTTATTACTTTGTTAAAGTTCAATCTCTATTGTCAATCATTCATTTTCTCACCTCTATTATTTTTATTATCAGTTTATTCTTCTCATTAATGAGATGTGTACATATCACTAATTTTAGTCTGTAACCTCTCCTCTGTGTGCAGAGATGTAGTGCTTTAGCAGTTGATTCTTGCAACATGCTGACTGACTTCTCAGTTTACTTTTCCTGCATTAATAAGATTTTTTGTGGATATGGTTGGTCATTTTTGTGCATTCACTTAATAAATATTATTGAGAACTTGAGTCTGATGTGCTTCTGAGACACTGAGGTAGGGAAGTCTAGCTGGCAGGAATACAGGTTGTGACTCTTGAGAGCTTTATGGGGATGGAGAAATAAAACAATGAATCTTCTGCAGATAGGTAGTAAATAAGGTCGTGCATGTGAATGAGATTAGCTAAAGGAGAAATCAGTAAACAAAAGAGAAAAGGGCTTAGAAGCTGTGACTGAGGAACTTGGACATTGTTTGGTTAAGGTGAGGAACATCTGAAAGGAAGAAGGAAAGGATACGGTTAGAGTATTGCAAGAGAAAGTAGAAGAATGCATTTCATATTCAGCAAAGAAACTATTTAAGGAGTTCAGTAGCGCTTGGAGTAATGCTTGGAAATAAGAAAAAATATAGTCCTATGGTCTTCGTGAGATGTTTCTATGGAATGATGGGTCTAGAGGACAGGTTAGGGTAAGTCGAGAACTGACTTGGAAAAATGAAGAAACAGAGTTAGCAAATACTAACAATTAGTTTGAGAGTTTGGTTTTGGAGTACAAAGATAAGGGTTGGTGTGGGGAAATGCTAGTGATAGTGCAAGTGAATTTTCCTTTAGTGGGAGAGAACTGAAAATATCTGAAAAGGAATGGGGAGGCTAGGTGTGGTGGCACACACTAGCACTCAGGAGGCTGAGGCAGAAGGAACACTGAGAGTTCAAGGCCAACCTGGGCTAGGAAGAGAGTTCAAGACCATCCTGAACTGCATAGTGAGAACTTGTCTCAAAAAAAAAAAAAAGTAATGGGGAAACAATCTAATTAGAAAAGAGGAAATTGTCTACATAAAGGATAAAAGGATAAAACAAATGGTTATGTGGGGCTCCTGAGAAAGCAGGAGGGGATGGGGTCCAAATAGAAGTGTAAATGTAAACTTGAAAATGGAGCAGGGATGGGGCTGGTGAGAATGACTAGTTGAGGGCAGGTGGGGCCAGTTTGCATATTTACTGTGGGGATAATGAATGATTCTCTGAATGATGGCTTCCAATTCCTTGGTGAAGTAGGAGGTAAAAGCAAAAGAGGAAGTTAAGGAAGGAGAGATCAGAGAATTGAGGTGAGCAAAGATATTTCAAAATAGGTACAGGACAGGTAGCATTATAACAGTGATGAACAGGGCTGAGACTGACTTTGAGTTTGGTGGTTTTCATGTCAAGGATATTATCAATGTGAAATACAATTTAATCTGAGCTATGTACCTAGGGGTCTTATGGATTAGGAGAAAGCAGATGGAGCAATGCTTAGGAGGTTGAAGCAGGAATAGAAACGTGGAGAAGAGATGAGGTCCAAAGTGGTCATCTTGGAGCTGGGACTGTTGCTGATATAATCGTGGGCATAGATTACAGAAGACAAGTGATGAGAGAGGTCAAGGGGACTAAACGGGTGATTAACAAGGCCTGGAGCCTTCCCTGTTGATGAATACATGCATCAGAACGGCCTTATGGAGGATGGCCTGGCCAGTTAACTATTTTACCAGAGTCTCCAAAGATAAGGGAGAATGACTAGAGTTGCTCATTTTGAGATGTGCACCCTTCATTTCACATTTGAATGTTTATTGGGTACAGATGTAACTTTTAGTTTTTCATGGCTCTGTTTATAATGGTCACTTTTTCCCCTCTCTTCTCTCTACCTCCCAAGCAGTTTTTCAAATGATTCATGAAGTTTATAATGATTGGCTTCTCTAATTTCAGAATGTATGATATGTTTTAAACCAGAATTAAAAGATGCTACAGCATCATTTGGAGTTAGGTTTGAAACTCATTGACCACTTGGATTTACTAGGGTTACTTCAACATTCACAGGCTCAGTGCCCTGTCTCTATAAAACCAGGGATATGGTAAGGATTAAGTTAGTTAAATCATAAAAATGCTCTTCATACGGCATTTGACAAACTATAAGCATCTGATACATGGTAGCTGCTTTATTTTTATGTTAGAAACTAAAGTGTTGCCTGTAGCAAGTAAACCGCACATATTACTGCTGTGACTTGGTAACTCATGACAGATCCTTTGTTTGTGTGACAAAGCCCTAGTAACTCCTGTTTCACAACCCATTCATCTTCAATAGAAAAGTTAGCCATTGGCTGAGATTCATAGCGTCTCATTTTGTGTTTTTGGTTTAAGTCATTTGCCACACTAGGAGGTTACAGTGTTATTATAATACTTTTAAGTAGTCAATTAATAAAGGCACTTTTGAAAACTCCTTCCTTTATATAATTCAATACAGTGATTGGAAATTCAACCTTAGTTGTCAGGGAGTTCAGATTTACAATTGTTGTTTCCTACCAGCCAATGTTTTCCTGAATTTATGCTTTACTTTGACAATCATTCACAATTACTTATGGAGAATATATAGTATCTTTCTGTGTACAAAGCACAGATATTTTGAAAACTGCCTACAGAAAGGACGAAATATTTGAACTAAAGGTGTTATTGGGTCTGTTGTCTAAGGCTGCGTTTTAAAACTCATTTGTACTTTGCTTTTCACCAATAACTTTGCCTTAATATAAGGTTTTGTGCAGCATCTTTTAAGGTCATTTTTATTAGTTGCAGAACCTGACTAGTACTATAAATATTGTGGTTGGAGGACAATAACTTAGGTAGATTCAGCATCCTCCATAAACAAATTTTACTTGCAAACTGTCTTGGCCACAACTTTGGTCCCCATGTTTATCTCCATTTTTCTTTATAAATAAGAAGCCTTCTTAGAATTCTAGAGCATGTATAGTGGTAAGCTGTAATTTAAGAATCCAAGCTATTATAAATTCTGGAGTTTTACTTGATGAGCTTTATATTTTGGTACCAGATTGTTTGACACTTCTGATGTCTCAGTGTTCAAAGCTGGAATAAAAGGTATGGTGTGAGAGACAATGTCTGAACATTCTCAGCTACTCAAAAGTTTGACTTAATTCCATTTTTGGCTGTAGTCAGCACCAGGCAAACTGACGACCCAGCTGAAATTTGTCTTATTTGTTCTTCCAGGTTCAAATAGTGGATTGATGTTCTGTCTTAATAACTCTGTTATTCTTCTCCCTATGAAACCCTAGCTCTTGCTACTTTTATTTCCCATCAAAACTTTTGAGAGTGGATTAACATTTCACTTATACTATGGCTTAGTTTTCAAAGTATAGTTAATGACATGGGCTTCAATTATTTGGGAGGATTTTTTAAAAAGTAGAATACTAGCCTTTCTCCATCAGGATATCAGGAAAAAGCTGGAAATCTGCTGGTAACAAATTTCCAAGTAAATAGTAGAAATGATAAATTTCAAAACTATATATATATTAGGAAAATAGCATTTCTTTAGTTGGAGGGAGGGAGGGAAAAAAGGAGGGAGACAGAGAGGAATCACAATGCCAATGATCCATTTTAGGATGAATTTCTATATTTTCTTTGAGAAATAAAATGCATCTTTTAGGTAATTATCTGTGATGGTTAATCTTGAATGGCAACTTAATTGGATTGAAAGACACCCAGGAGATTAGTAAAGCACATTTCTGGATAAATTTGTGGGGTTGTTTCCAGAGATAATTGACATGTGGGCTAGCAAGCTAATGGGGGAAGGCCCATCTTGATTATAGGTAGTGCCATCCAATGGGCTGGGCTTGCACTCAGATGTACTGAAAGGGGTAAAAGGAGGTAATTGGCTTGTACTAAAAACATTGATTTGGTTTGAGCAAGAATATCTTTTCCTGTTACCATCATCTGTGGACATTAGACTTTCAGTGCAGACTCACAGTGATAACTTCAGGTAGATTCTAGCTCTTCAGTCTCAGCCTGGAGTTACATCTTTGGCCCTTCTCTGAGGTTTCTATCCTTGGGATGAGCAGCTATGTGATCTTTTGAATCGCCAGCATGCAGATGGCCACTGTGGGACTATTTAGCCTCTGATCCTATAAAGCTGATATAGTAAACCCCCTCTTATGAATATATATATATATATATCCTATTACTTTTGTTCTTCTAGAGAATCTTAACCAATACATTGGCAGAATAATTTATCCTTTCACTTACACTGAAATATTCAGAAAATCAAGGCAATGATAACTTTTAGGGAAGTCAAATCACTTTATGGGAAGAGGTGATACAGATTAGAGACACAGGAATCAGGACTGTATTTTCCAAGGAGTATGGATTTTCTATTTCCTTCTTTGATATATCCAGGTATATTTACTGTAAATGATTATATGTGGAAAATTAATTTCTAATGAATTAATTAGAAGGTGGTTGAATTCAACTGAGTGATTACTGTGGATATGGAGTTAGTCTGTTTTTATTACATCAAATAAATAATTTGATTTTTTTCCACTTCTAGTGAGCTGTTTTGGCATTGTGGGACATAGGCTGGGTTTATGACTTCTCAAATGACTTATCATTTGAGGATAATAACTTCTTTGGACACCAGTCAGAGCACTTCTTCATGTTGCTAAATGGCAAGGTAAAGGTGCAATATGCTGATGCATCTGTTTTCTGATGAGATTTTTAACAAGCTGAGACATGCCACATTGAGTCACCTTCAAGTTTTATCCAACTCAGAATTCTGTCTCAGGCAATGGAAATATGGAATTGATTTATGGAGAGCATGAGGATTTTTTGCCCTGGTATTTATCTAGGGCTGTTGTGATTAACATAAACAATTAAAGTACCAGGCCTTGATTAAGATTTTAAACATCTGTACCAACAACACTAAAGGAAAATAATACAAAATAGAATTTTTCAGTTGTATTTTAAAAAAAAAAAACTAGAACAAAAGTAAGTATTCTGGATGTACTCACCTTTTTGGCCTTGGCTTTTGTCCTCAAGTTTTTTCATTATAGTCACCATTACCTTAAAGAAAATTAGTTTTTAGCTCAGTGTCTTTACTCTTTCTCCTTCACCATTCATTTCTTTCTAGAATTTATTTCATACTAATTGTAGTCTTGGCAATTTTACAGGTTCTAAGGAGTATTTAAGGAAAGCCAAGACCACGATGTTTAAAGAGACTAAGATTAGAAGATTAGCTGCTCTATAGTTGGCCAAACACAATAAATGATGATAATTTTGAAAACTATTATTTATTAAAAATCTACTATCCACTAGACCTTTTGTTGAATCCTTCACATGTGTCATTTTGAGAACAATTTTGGAAGTTTGGAACTATTGTTCTTGTTTTATAATACAACAGCATGGGTTATCTAGAATTTCAGTACAATTCTAAATTGGTCTGCCTGACTCTGAATTTCATATTCCTATTTTATAAAAACTGGACAAAAAGAAAATGGAAAAAGTCTTAATGGTTGTTGAATGGTATAAATCTGAGTCATATTACTATTAAACTTCTCAAGCAATTGAATTTTATAATAATTTCTAATGCTACGTAAGACAATTTTAAGATAGTTTCCTTTTGAATAAGCATTTAGCTCATGTGAACTTCTGTCAAATATTGGTGAATTAGAATGAATATTACCATTTTACAGATGCTAAGTAAAGAACTTGTCATGACAAATAGCTGGCATAGTTTCAGGGCTGGACTTTATCTCTCTGTGGACATGGTCATAGTGATCTGGCACAAAAGTTTTTCAATGTGAAATTCTTTGAGAAGGAAGTATGGTCATTTGCTAGATTTTCTACCCTGAATAGGAAGCTGATACAGTCAGTACCACCAGGCCTCAGTCTACAAAGCAGTGCTTTCCTTTTCTCTGGTGATGTGTAAAGGGTTAAAATTTGGATTTTGGATTTTTTTTTCCCCTCTCCCCACAAGTGCCTGTGCCAAAGGGTTCTTCCTCAATGCAGCCATGCTCAGATGTAGGGCTTTCAAGAAGTGTTTGACTTCATAAATGGATTGATTCATTGATGGATTCTTAATTTGGTGGCATTATTGGGAAGTAGTGGAAACGTTAGTAAGTGAGGCCTTGTTGGGAGAGGTAGGTCACAGGGGTGTATTTTGAAGGGTGTATTTTGTCTTCAGATCTTCCTCTGTGTTTCTCCCTCTTTCTCTCTTGTCTCTACCCTCCTCTTTGCTTGCTGGCTGGCAGGATGTGAGCAGCTCTGCTCTATCACAGGCTGCCCCACCAGACCTCTGAAACTCTGGACTAAGTGAAGTTTCCTCTTTTAACATGATTGTCTCATATATTTTGGCTCAGTGATAGAAAGCTAACACATACGCTACCACAAAAAAGTATTTGTGGAAAGTCTTGGGAACAGAAAAGAAGGAGCACAAAAATAGGGGAAAAAAGTCTTGGGATTTTTAGGGGCACCAAAAGAGCACCAAAATGGGGGAAAGAGCTTACAAAGACTAGTTCACAGACAATTAGGCAGACATTCTCTGCTTAATGGTCCTTTCAGTTTTGGAGAGACTGAGAAATATTTAATGATATTGAAAAGTAGAACATATGAATCATTTTCACAAATTCATTCTTTACTTGTTGTTAATCATCTTCATTCATACATCTAAAAGTAATTACACATGAAGACAAAGGAATTGGTTAATTTAAATAATAACCAAGGGGAGCTGAGAAGGTTAATTTTATGTTAAGCCATTTGCCTCTGATAATTAGTTTGATGATACTGATGCTCTTAAGAAGTCATATAAAATAAATGGGGTTGAAAGATACTCTAAATTAAAAACAAGATATAATATGCTAGTATATAATAGGAATGATTGTATGTTCGATTCTGGAAAGAAAAAAGGGAAATTGATTTAAAAGATGTTTTTATGTGGAGACTCTGATTTAAGTAGTGGTGATACCTTCATATTTAGGAATTGCTGGAAAATATCTAGGTTTTGGTTAGAAAATCAAAGCCTGGAGGAATTTTACTAAGCTTGATTTTTTTTTATTTTAGAGTTTTCAGAGGGCTATGAATCAGTCCAATAAAGACTTTTTACAGAAGTTATCAGCTCAGTTTGAGCAGTGCATAGACTATATAATTTAGTTCTATTTTCATATCCTCTCTCTACTTTAAATGCTGAATTATTTTACTTGGCAACATGGAATCTTTGGTATCAGAATCTTACAGAAGCTGGAAGATCTTTGTATCTTTCTCTCTATATATACAATATATATTATATTATATATATTCTTTTTTTGCTCTTAAGTTTTGTTAAATTTTCTTTTATATTTTTTGAAATCCTATATATATATATATATATATATATATATATATATATATGAATGATGTCTCCTTTGAGAAACTGATTATCTTATGGTTATGAAATGTTTTTAAAAAATTTGTTACAATTTCTTGCCTTGAAGTGTACCTTGTTTAATCTAAATGGAGGCACAGAAGATTTCTTATGCTTAGTATTTATATGGTGATTTTTTCTCACTTTTACATTTAGTGTGCCTGTATCTTTACATTTAAAGTACATATTTTTGTAGACAACATATAGTTGAATATTCCTTTTTTGTCTTATAATCAGTATTTTAAGGAGACATTTATACATTTTGACAATTGCTTAAATTCTGATACCCAGATTTAAGCATGTAAACATGAATTGTTTAAACATACAAGTAAAGCTATTCATCATAATTTGCTATACTATTATCATTAAATTACAGTTACTTTAAGCATTAAGTCAAATGGGTTAAAGTAAGCCTGTAATATAGCTAAGACTCAGCTTTGTATATTATACATACAAATTTATACATACAAATTACCTTTCTGTGTAGTCTCTTTACTTAAATTTCAAATTTATTCAACTCTGAAGTCACAACTGAAGGGCTTATCATGGTCCAAAGAGAAGGGAAAACAATATAACCAGGACTGGTTAGCATAGTTTATATATATATATATAAAGATGACAGAACAGAAGGGAATGCAATCCTAGAAATTAGGCCCTTGAGAAGCAGTATTTTTATGATAAACCCCTTCTTTAGAAAGGTATCATTTATATCATTGACAGTACAGGCTAAATTATATTTTATGCTATCTTCAAGTGACAGTTGAAGTAGAATGCAGAGGCATCACAATCAGTCCTACTTAATACCATCAACTATAGACTGACCAACACTTCCACAAACTGCTTCCTTTTTCTGATTGCCAGTTAAACGCATTTTAAATCCATAGCTTCATAATGAAGGGTCGTACACTAAAGTCAACGCATATACCTAATATTTCAGTCTGAGCTTGCCCTTGTGTACAACTGAGATCAATTACAAGGTATGGCCTAAGAGACACCAGCGTTTGGAACTTTTTGCAGGCATTAAACTTCATCCTGCTCACTGAAGTCATCATACATATAAGGCAACGTCGGAGCTTTCGTATTTGCATTTATTCTTTATTTAACTCTTAAAACACTACTATAATTAAATATTAAACAATAGCAAATAGTGAGAATTTGATGATTAAAGTCCTTCACTCATTCACTACTGCACTAAGTGGCAGCAGCGAGTATTATTCATTGGCCCCATCAAGAGGACCGACACTGAGCACCACCTCTTGGATGAAGTTCGTTATCCCCATAGACTTCGCCATTAAAATGGTGCCATCTTTCCTGATTTGGATCAAAGTCTGCCAGTTCCACCTGATCCATTTCATCAGTCTCTTCTACTGACTTCCTCTCAGGTAAGAGTGTTTCCTGCGAGTTTTTTAGGAGAGAGAAAACCGTTTTCAGGAATGTCTGCCTTAAATGTGGTGATTTAGGATTTGGATGACCCTTTTCATATGGTCTCTGATAAACTGGCATTCCTTCACTCAGCACACATGTGATGTTTCCATGCTTGACAGTTTGGGAGGTGACAACTGTGGTTCAGTTGTCAAGAGTAGTTATTGGCTTTTAGAAGTCACACAGTGCTTCAACCAGCTGTATATCCACACACATGAAGAGGTCTTCTCCTCATCAAGTGAAAACAGCATGGTCTTTCTGATCTAACACAAAGATACTATCTCTCGGCTCCAGTCTTGGTTCTTGGTCTCCTTCACCATGGAATGTTATCTTCTGGCCACCTTTTATGCCTTTGTCAATAAGAACTTCCAGAGTCGTCTTTGCTCTATCTTCCTTCCATTTGCAGCTTTTACATCTAACTTCAGGGCTGATTCATTCCCCGTGGCCCTGGCACTCACTGCACACAGACTGAATTTGCTGAACCATTCCAGGTCCTGTCTGATGAATTCTTATTTGCATTCCAGTAGCTTGGCAGTTGGGAAGTAGTCTACAGCTGCTTTCTTAACACTCCAGCCTTCACCTTTATCACAAATCGCATTCTTTGCCGAGCCATTTTCCTTGAGGCACTGTTATATAAATCTTCTATAGTAACTGAGAGGTGATGCACCATATTTTTACCTCTATTTTTTTCTGCATGCTTCCTCCTCCTCCAAAAAATATATAAAAGATTTCCATGGGGGATCCCAAACCACCACCTGCTCCACCCTCCTTACCTATTCTCCTACTTTGTCATAGTTCCTTCCCCTTTTTTTGACATCAGAGAGAACTTTATAAGCTTGAGAAATCTGTTTAAACTTTGCACCTTCATTTAGATTCTTATCATGGTGGTACTTCAAAGCCAATTTCCTATAAGCCTCTTTTAGTTCTTTTGAGTGATGTTGGGTTTGATCCCCAAAACATCCTGGTAAGTGGCTTCTTTCACCATTTTCTACAGGTGGTGGGCAGGCTGGCCAGAGTGGGGGAAGCAGGAAGGAGTGCATAGTCATGTGCAGGTTGGGAAGCCACAAGTTGGGTATTACTTTTAAAAAAATCTAATTTGATATCTCTTGTTTTTTAATTAGAATGTTCAATTCCTATTTTTTATATTTGGCTCATGTACTCTTTATTCTTTGTTGGGATTATTTATATATTTTCTTGTGTTTTAATCATTTTGTTGACTTTTTGGCTATGTCCATTTGTACTGTATTTTAGTGATTGCTTTAAAGTTTATAATGTATTTTCTTATTATGGTTTACAGAGGTACCTTGCATCACAGACTTGATTCTTTCTATGATTCTGATTGCCAAGTGAGTTGGACATGAACCAAATTAAATTCCATGGTTAGGCTAAATGCTGACCTTACAGGGAAATTTGATTCAGTTTTTTCCAGTTCAGTTTGTAACCAGGATCATGCTGAGAATTGAGTTCATGCACTGAGGTGCCACTGTATTTTGAATTCATATTATACCACTTATATAAGACATTTATGATTCACTGAATTTCCCTTGCTATAGTGTTTTAATTACTTTTCTCATTGCTGAGACAACATACTTGATACCCAAATTTAAAGGCGAAAGGTTTACTTAGCTCACAGTTTGTAGAGGTGTCAGTCCATGGTCAGCTGGTTCTAAGACCGTCTGGCTTGGGAGAGGGGCATCACAGAGGAAACCCAGTTCATGGCACAAGAAAACAGCAAAAGCAAGCAAGCAGGTAAGGAGTTTTAACAGCATCTTTCTGCCCCTTTTATCTTATCCAGGCTATTCAGGAGGTAGCATTCATACCCTTAATCCTAGTGCCATTTAGCCTAGCATTGCACCATTAATAAGTTCCAGGGTTACACACTCTAGCCACCTCTGAAAAAGCTCAACCTATGACTGTGTGAGACTTTGTGAGGACATCTGGACACAACCCATAAGATATAGTTTGAATCTTGATTGTCTTCCAAGGCCTATATATTAAAGACATGGTCCCAAGGTGGTGCTATTGGGAGGCTGTGGAATCTTTAAGAACTGGGGCCTTGTGGGAAGTCTTTAGGGGACATGACCTTGGAAGGGACTGTAGGATCTTGGTACCTCCTCACTCTCTTTTGTGTGCTGGCCATGAAATGAGCACTTTTGCTTGGCCACATGCTCCCACTATGCCAGGCGTTACCATCTATAAAATTAAGAACCAAAATAACTCTTTTCTCTTTATAAGTCAATTATGTCTAGTTGATTTTTAAAATAGTGATAGGAAGCTTATCCACCCCCACTGAATTTTGTCATTCATTGCTTGTGTTTATATGTCATAAACCTCACTTCATAATGTGATTATTTGAATACTCCTTTGTATTTCAAAGGAATTAGGAAAAAGTACATTATTGTAATTTGCTCCCCCCTGAATGGTTCTGTCTTGTGTGGCACTGTGTTTATGTGTGGTACTATTTTATTTCCAATGGACCTCGAGAACTTTATTTTCACTTCTTATGAGGCACATCTGCTGGTAATGAGCTCCCTTTGCTTTCAGTTGACCTAAAGATAAATTGTTTATTTCATCTTCAGTTTTGAAGAATATTTTGGTTGGGTTTTATAAAATTTCTGATATGGATGTAGTGTACTAGGTTAATTACTTAAAATTATTGCCTTTGGCTTACATTATTTCTAATGAGTTATTTAAACATACTATTATAGCTATATAATTATTTTGCTGTATGCATTTATTATAAGGAGTCTTTTTTCTCTGATTTCTCTTAGGATTTTATCTTTATCATTACTTTTGAACAGTTTGACTATGGTATGAATAGTTGTGATATAAATGTGTGTTTACACTGTTTTGGGTTTACTGAATTTACTCTACTTATGCACTGGTATTTTTAATAAAATCCAGAAACCTTTAAGCTTACAGTTCTTCAAAAATTTTCTACTTATTCCATGCTCTTCTTTTTCTGTAATGCCAACTGTATATACAAATATACATAAAACCTTTATTTTATGTCACAAGTTATTAAGGCTCAGTTCATCTTGTTTTCAATCCTTTTTATTCTGTTTATTAGTTTTGATAATTTTTATTGTCCTTTTATCAGGCCCTTAGAAACTTTTTCTTGTGTACATTTCTCTTAATTCCATTCAGTGAATTTTATCATATACAGTATATATATAAAATATAATATATATTATAGATATATCTTATATATAGTTATTTAATTCCAGGACTTTATTTGGTCATATTTATTATTTTTGTGTCCATCCTCAAAGTTCATATGTCTTTATTTCTTACAACTATTTTTTACTGTAAATTTCAAAATGTATTTTTTAAAAAATTTTAGTTAAAGAGAAAAAAACCCCAAACAAAACAGAATAAAG